>VZTU01019134.1:0-14110 GCA_013400835.1 Zapornia atra
AAGTTAAATTTTTGAAGCCATTATTTGCTTGAAAACCATGCATATAATGGAAATTGCCAAGTATCTTCAACAGTAGCAGAAAGCACATTGTTTACCTAAGGTTAAAAGCACCTTAAATTCCTTACAAATAACAGGTGAAAGTATGAGAGCAGTTTGAAAAATACACCCAGGAAACAGCACCACAGCACAGCTCCTCTTAACATGACAGATGTGTGTGGTTTACCTGTTGTGATACATTAGTCTTTCATGAACAGCTACAGAAGAATGAGGTAAAGCCAAAGCCCATCTTTGGTACGCAGGTCCTGTAAACTCAGACTGAAAGGAAAACCCCCACAGATATAAGTACATGACAACTCAATTCTGTAGGACCACATGTACTGAGCTGATTCATTTCACAATCCAAGAGAGGCTGTGCTCCAGGCCAGGAACCAGCCTAGGTCCTTTTCTCCTGACCTTGAGCAGCAGCTCCTGTGGAAAATCTGTTTAAACAGATAGAGATGATTTCATTATGTTTTGGGAAGACATAGTCAGATACAAGACTTCCTGGTTACCTTAACCCTTGCTAGAACACAAGTGCAAGATAAAATGGAACTTCAGCCAAAACAATTTGAAATCGATTATATTCTTTCCATTGATTTTGGTGAGTTGTGGATCAGACCACCACTTCTTCAAGGCAACAATATGACACTTCTAGAGAAGGCAGGGGTCCTCAAGTTTCACCATTCATTCATTTTGATCTTTCACTGTTTAATGAATCTCTTCATCCTGCTCTAATTCTCAGCTCTCAGCCAGACAGGCATTATCACCACATTCACTTGGCAGTAGAGGATCACCAGCATCCATCTTTCAAAAGAGACATACAACTGAGGCCACTCAGGGCCATTAAAGATCCCATGGTACTTTTGCAAGAGCAAAAATAACAATGCCAGCATCTTGGCCAAATTCCAGTCTCTTTAATTACATTCTGTCCATCTATATTCCCTCCTTAGTTTCAGCTGGAAAAATTAGCCACCAATTTCCACTCTCTTATTAATCTTTTAATGTAGAATTAATTATAACAAAAAAGACTACGAGTATGAAGTATTGACACTGATATAATGAGTATTATTTCTCTCCATAGAAAACAGAAAATGCACCCCTCTTTTAATAGTAAAATTGTACATGCTTAGTACACCAAAAGTAACCATATAACTATCTTCCATTATTAAAAGAGAAAAGCCAAAATATGCCTTAAAAAAAAAACAACAAAAAAAAATCCAACAAAAACCCAACTCAAACCAGGAAAAAAAGCCCCAAACACCATAATAGCATTACGATTGACTTCTGTAAAATACCTACTGCCCTTACCAACTATCTTACCTGACCAGCAGAGTTTAGACAAGCTCTCCATTACTATTCAACATGAAAGTCTTGACCATTTGGATTGTTTCTATACCTTTTGGAGTTTGAAACAATTCTATAAGGTGTTCAGCTATCTTAAGGACCTCAACCTAGACTGATAGCAGACGATTAGACTAGAAGGAGATACAGTTATTTTAGTTTCCCCACTTCAAATAACATGTCAGTCGATGCAAACATTCCAAAAGGGAAAAAAAAAAAAGGCCAAAGATTTCCAGCTAAAGAGACATTTTGAGAGATTTTAGTACGTATTTTTGAAAGACTGCTACTGTCTATGCTATACATATGGAGCTCTAGAGAAAGACATCATACAGTTTTGATGTGAGATCATTCTAAAATAGGACTCTGAGTTGATTTAGACACTGAGGTATTTTCAGCTAATGTAAACCATATCCTAGAATATAATTTAATTCAGGTAATTGATAATAGGTAAAAAAGATGGTCACTCTGCTCCTTGAGAACCCCCAAAAATCTAGGTATCTTCTTCATATTTTTGTCTTAAGAAAACAGAGACTTTAAATGCTTTTATTTCCATGGTATGGAGTGTAACATATCAGAGAGGAGACAGTAGCCTGAGAAGATTGATGGTCTAATGCAGGTGGTACACAGCTTTGAGTAACAATTTGGGATAAAGACATGGGATAACTACGTCTCTGTGGAATACAGCATAGGGGGTTCAACCATGAAAGCTTATGACTTGCTCACTCTTCTAGCAGATGTGATTGCGATTAAAAAGATTGTTGGCAACAAGTAAAATGAAGAGCACTCTAGGGGGCCCGAAGAGCAAGTCCATTAACTTCATCAGCGCTAGACTGAGTTCCCATATCAGTACAGTCTTAGAGAAATTACATTTACTCATTCTAATTGTAGGATGCACTGAAAATCTAGGGCAATAGGTAGAGAATTCATAGCTACAAATAAGGTCATGTTGGTATCTTTCTGTAGAAATAATTCAGTCATTTGCAGAAGATATTAGGTCAAGTCACTCATGGTACTATAATCAAAGCTATGAACTGGGAGTTTCTGGGTGATGATACATGGCAGATTCTTTTCAAGACTTGAGAGATCTGAAAGGGGAGAGAAAAACTAGGGAGGATCTTGCAATAAGTTCAACTGACACAAGAGACGCTGTTGCTTAATTGAGCTCAGGACAATGTTTATATTATCTGGGCACTGTTTTGCGTCTTCAGCAGAAGTGGCAAAGTCATCCATTTGCCAAGACACAACAGTGAAAAACTGATATTTGGGAATTCCTAGAAAAAGACAATTCAACAATGATAAGGAGTAGCCTAGATTACTTCAGAATTTTTTTCCTTCGATCTTCACAACTTGGGATGCTAAGAGCTTTAAAAATAAGGTAAAGTTATATATTATTGGTATTATTATTTTCACTCTGAGGTAGCAATACTGCTTCAATATGAAAGTTCTGCTGCTCAAATCATCTACAAAGTTCAAACATCCTGGAAAGCAATGTATATGAAGTGTTTCTTACCTAGTATTGAGAGACAGACCAAACAACTGAGCTTCTGCCTTATTCCCGAATTCCTCATGATGGTTTGTTGATATATGAGCTTTACTCATTACATACCATACATATGACATTCATTGATGAGCTGCCCATTCTAGCACCCACATGCACATTTCTCTTAAATCCCTGATGTACATGACTACATTATTGGAGTCTCAACATTGGAATAAACATGCACAAATTATGGCTGATGATTTCACTAGCTACAGAAAATATTTGAATATTCTCTTTACTCCTAAGATTTTCTTTTCTAAGCAGACAGCAATTTCCACACAGATTTGCAAGAAAAATTGAAAGCCCAGTGTCCAATTACAAACTTTTCTCAGTGAACAAAAGTGAAGGTAATTTTCATAAAGTAGCCCCCAATGCTGTATGTACAGCATGCAGACAGTAATTAAAAAAATATATGGGGGAAAATTCTCTTTGCTAATGTAATAAGGCTTTTTTTAAAATACCCAGAAAATCTTTTGAATTAGATGGTATACTTGCCTAAGTTCTCCATCTTTGCAAGCATGACCAAGCCTGTCATCACTCTTGAACTCTTGTGACAAAAACATTCTTTTAAGTATTTAAGCTCACCCACAACACATTTTTACCCATTTTTTGTGCAATGTGTACAGAGAGGGAAAGCTGAAAGTGTATTCAGAGACTCCAGTAAAACTCTTTATTACAAAAGTCACTGCTGAATGCATGATTTAAATAAATTAATAAACGCACTTCTTACTCTAATCTTTTACAGTTTTTTCAAGCCTAGAACAAGGAAAGACCAAATAGTTTTCAGGCAAATGCATGCCCTTTCACTACAGACACTACTAACCACCGGGAAATACCTGATACCCTCTTGCTCCGTGGTACTGCTTTTTTCCAGCAGCTAATTATCCTTGATAATTTGCATTAGTATGAAGAACTGTTTCAATTTTTTTCAAAAAACATTCTTTGCAAAGAATGTCCCAAAATTCAGCATGTCCAGTTGTGTAGATGCAAATTAAATGGCTTCTAACAGTTCCCTTCCATGGCCTACCCAAGGAAGACATCTCCACCTATTCAAATCTAGCTAGTAGGTTATAGACAGAGAAAATAAATCTAGCAACTTAATCTAATTTATGAATCTACATAATTATGAATAATTGAATGAAGGTAAAAGGATAAAATTCCAAATGAATGATAGAGTGCAGATCAGTTCTCAAGTAAAGCAGTACACACCCAATGGCTTACCACAAATTAAATCTGACTGGAAAAAACCTCTAAAAATATTACTCCTCTGGCAAGAAAGAGAGGTGATGATCTAGCATCTCCTATGAGCCCATGATTAATTGCCAAAAAAGCCCTTTACATATTAATAACATTCTTTTTTTTTGATTCTCTTGAAATGTGCTTGGCTATTGAAAACAGAGATGTTTTCAATGCCGTAATAAAAAATAAAATTTAAAAAAAAATAAAGTGGTCATCAGCAGGGAAAGTATATTTCATAATTAAAAAGCCAGGTTTGGCCTCATTTCTAGTTTGGGGGTCAGCCTGGATGACACAAGCGGACATTTCTGGCTGGACTATCTAGAAATGCGTCATTGGAGTGTAAATTATTTTCACTATATAAATAGCTCCTGATGATATCACAATTTGTAAATAGTGCAGTTTGTTTTCCCAGAAGCAGCTTTGTGCTAGGCTGACAGCTCTGAAAAGTTTTTGCATTTGATTATGCTATTTTCCTCTTTATAGCTCAATAGGAAATCAGATGCCATGTGCCCTGTATGAATTGGGTCTGCTTTTCCAAATGCTCTGTTACATCCATGACACGTAAGTGCCTTTAACATCCTTGGGTGAGAAAGCAAGCTGCTCGCGCACATACTTATTATTTTTAAGTCTTTATTTTTATGTAGCTGCAATAGTGTATTTCACAGCTGGCTGATGAAGCACACTAGAATTATTTGGAATTCCTTAGTGCTCCTTAAAAGGCAATTAAACTGAAAATAGAGATGACCGTATGTGGTCAGGTGCATTTCTGCTACTGTATTACTCACACTGCTGCCAGCAGAATATCTAAAGACAGCTTGTACCAGCATACGCTGGTGCAGCTGTGCTAATGGCTTTCCAAACTTCACTACTCAAACTTGCCCTAGAGAAGCCTTAACAATGCATGTATTTACTGAACTTCTTCCATTAACCTTTCCGATATCATGGCATCTTTCTAACTTGTTTAGTGATTACAACAATAATATATTATGTATTCTATATCTAAAGACTTATAAATGCACACACAAAGTATTCTAGCAATCTTGTATCCTTCTGGAGTGGTAAAATAGTATCAAGAAATGGCTTGGAAAGTGAATATCCTCCTGTACTAAGTACAGAATACATTGAACTTGAATGCATCACAGAAAAGGCTAGAAAATCCTGTGCTGAGATACTCCAGAAGTTGGCACAGCATACAGTGAGATGAAATGGGATGAGTCTCTGGGGTAATGTGGTCCCTCAGAGAGAAATCATCTTCTGTTACCTTGTAAAAATTGCCTTTTCTTGAAAGACTAGAGAATGTTATATCCACCTCCCTTCATCCTCAAGAAGAGACAAAACTGTTACTATTTCCCTCTCTGTTCCTTAGGCAAAAATATACCAGAACAAGAGCTTACCACGGAGCCAAGCAGAAGGGAAGGCACTTTACAGAGGCAAGCGTGAGATAATGTACATCCATACATAATACTACATTCAATCTAAACATTTTCTTCTTTGTGTCTATAGAGAAAGGAAGGGAGGAGGAAGAAAGATACCCTACCCAAGGCAGGGAGGAAAATCATAGAATCATAGAATCGTAGGGGTTGGAAGGGACCTCAAGAGATCATTGGGTCCAACCCCCCTGCCAATGCAGGCTCCCTAGGACATATCACTCAGATAGGTGTCCAGACGGGTCTTGAATATCTCCAGAGAAGGAGACTCCACCACCTCCCTGGGCAGCCTGTCCCAGGGCTCTGTCACCCTCACTGTGAAAAAGTTCTTCCACATGTTGGTGTGGAACTTCCTATGCTCCAACTTGCAGCCATTGCCCCTTGTCCTGTCCCCACAGACCACCGAAAAGGGGCTGGCTGATTCCCCCTGCATCCCCTGCTTAAGATAATTATAGACTTTAATTAGGTCCCCCCTTAGTCTTCTCTTCTCAAGGCTGAAGAGTCCCAACTTACTCAGCCTATCCTCATAGGGGAGATGCTCCAGGCCCCTAATCATCTTCGTAGCCCTTCTTTGGACTCTCTCCAGAAGGTCCCTGTCCTTTTTAAACCAAGGAGCCCAGAACTGGACACAATACTCCAGGTGGGGCCTGACCAGGGCAGAGTAGAGGGGGAGGATCACCTCCTTTGACCTGCCGGCTACACTCCTCTGGATGCACCCCAGGATCCCATTGGCTCTCCTAGCCATCATGGCACACTGCTGGCTCATGGCCAACCTGTCATCTACCAGGACCCCCAGGTCCTTCTCCACTGAGCTCTTCTCCAGCAGGTCATCCCCCAGCCTGTACTGATACAAATGGTTGTTCCTTCCCAGGTGCAAGACTTTACACTTGCTTTTGTTGAACTTCAACCGGTTTCTAACTGCCCAGCTTTCCAGCCTGTTCAGGTCTTGCTGGATGGCAGCGCAAATGGTCCAAGTCTCAGTTACAGGACTGAGAACTATGGCTTGGCAAAGTTAAACACAGGTGAAACAAGGACTAGAGCTATGATGTATCAGTTTGAAGTTTTGTTTCTAAGTTTCTGCACTAAAACTGCCATTCTTGAAAAGTCGTATTATATTTGCTTATCTACACATGAAAGTCTTGTTAAGGTTAATGAGAATTCCTGTTAGATAGGCGATAACAGACTTTTCATTATTAGTACAGAACCAAAATGTTTTACCATGTTTCAGGATTAGAAAGCAGTAGGTGTCCTGAATTCTAGTTCTCTGAAAAGCCCCATGAGAAGTTCATATATTTAGATCAGCAGCAATGTGGAAGCCTTCAGTTAATCATATTTTGGACCCAACTCCCACCTAGATTAATTGGAAATACAATAAAAATAGCCTTCTTGAGGACAGGGCGAGGCACTGAGCAGGCAGACTTATCACATCTTTTTTCATTTTCATATCGTATGTTCCTTATTATTTAGATCCAGATTCTTTCTAGACATTTTTAGGCTGCAATATCAAATGGCATTTATCTAAGCATTTTATAATCACGCCAAGATAAAAGCTAATCTTTTTGTAATCAGTATGCAGAGAAGAGGAGAAAGCAGTAGTAAAGCAGTTGCTGCATGTTTGCTGACAAAATATTTAATCCAAACATTTAATTTCAATCTGCCACTGTTCTCAGTTGGTATAATTACTTTAAGCAAATATCATGTAGGAAGGAAGAGAAAATAGTCTCAGCTACTGAAATGTAAATAATAAAACATAATCATAATCAAATGTTTAAAGCCATATAATTCCATTTTAGAGTCATTTCTCTGGACTATTTTAAACGTTTAAGTGATTTAAAATTATAATGGCCTATGATACTGCTTATATTGGCAAGCAGTAGAAAAGGTTTAATTCTCTCATCTGTTCATACACGTTATATTTCAAAGGTACAAGAGTGAAACTGCACATCAGTTTGTAGAAAACTGCAGACTTTTGCTTTTCATGTCACTGACTATTAAAACCAAAAGAACTTTAAGGCAGTGATCATCAAAATTCTTTGTGCTTCTAATCAAATTAATATAGATAATTTCTAGTTTAGGCTTACTCACAACCTGATTACCTCAGGCAAAAGAGGCCCCAATTTTAAGCTAAAATTTTGCAGCAACTTTTCTGGTTTTTTGGAAAATCAGACTTAAAAATACCATTTTACCCTGAAAGGCACTTTGATTTTCTACAATAAGTTAATCAATCCATTGAAAGTCTTATAGACCTACAAAGTGCTAAGATTGTGAATAAACTTAATTTCATTGCTGACTAATTCTTTTCTTGCAGTATTCCTCATTCTTGTCTCTACTACAATGCTTGTCTATAGCAGTGCTGGGGTTTTATACTCTGTTCTAGAATTATATAGGCTTTTATTACTTAAATGTGATATACAGCTGCAAACCAGATGTACAAGCCATTCAAAACAAATAAAGACAGGAAAAAAAAAAGCTTTCTCGAAGTGTTAGTTACCCTTTAGTGCTACTCTCTAGTGAATAAAATTTACTTTCGTGCAGTGGTTCATCACAAAGGAAGAGCAGAACTCAAGTCGCATTTTAACCCTCATTTGAAGCTTAACTGGAAAAATTGCAATTACTTTGACTACAAGGCTTTAAGATTTTTGTACATTTTGGGGGGGGGTGGGAGAGGGAAGTGTAATCACACACACCTCCTAAACATGAGGAAAATTATTACAGGGGTCAAAAGGGGTCAGGGTAAAGAATAGAAGGAACTCTCCTTGCTGCATCTAATTGACTACACCGCTTTTTAACAAAGGTCTGTATTATATTTTATTTTTAAAGTTTGATCCCAAACATACCTTGCCGTTCCATCACCGCTTTTCCACTTCAAAGACTCCCTCTAGTACAGAAACAGGTAAGGGGGTTGATGCAGACTACAGGAGAGCATTTAAAACCCGTCCCCTTCCTTTCCTTCAGCAGCTCAGGCCCGTCCACAGCACTTGTACATTCTTGCAGCCTGGGTACAGGGGCACCAAGCTCAGTATTTGCGCTGCCAATTCCCAGCCATGCTCCCAGTCTCTCAGTTCACCGAGACTTGTAGCACTGTTTGCATGTATAGGAGGTGAGAGAGAAAACCTTTTCAGTAGTGGTGTTGAGAGGGAGGCACTTTTGTTTGTTTCTGTATATAGCAAAACACAAATGCATTTCAAAGCAGAATGATGGACGTCCTTAATTTGTTACTTATGAACTGTACAAGCAGATGGGATAATCCAAACCAGAGAGGTTATCCAGACTAACTAGATATAGATAACGAGGAAATCAGAAACAATCCAGAAAAAAAGAAATGGTGCTCAGACAACTAAGCAGGATCCAATGACACTCTCAGAGCCATGTAATCTCTAACATAATTACAACAATATTTCTCTGAAGTGAAGTTACAATTTTGTTTACTTCTTAAGCAGACTTGCTTGTATTACAGGTCAAGCATGTGTGGCAAAAACGGCTGGTGTTTCAGCAGTGATTTCTGTTACTTATCAGGTTTGTTTACATGGCTAAACAGGTAGTGCTCATCTCTCCTTCCTAAACCCAGTACGAAATAAAAGCAGTGTAGCAGGGAGGAGGAAGGCACAAGCTGACAATGGCAGGCAGAGTTCTTTATTTATTGCTCCCAGCAGGTGTCAGATGCCGCAGTTTCTTTACAACCATCAACACCCTGGGGCTTTTTAGTTCCACATATAAGACAAGGAAGATGGGGGATGGCAACTAACCTCAAGGGATTAGGTACCTGAATCCTATCCCAACTACTAGCAGACTCCAGCTGTGTTTAAATGTTTTTTGAAGAATTTCTGATGTTCAGTGGTTGCTGATTACTTCCAGATTTTAGTTCTACGCCAGTGGAGATCTGCTACAAAGAGTTTAGCAGTTGTTGTTAAAAATTGCAATTGCACCAAAGAAATGTCTTCTTTAAAACCAGTCTCAAAAATATTACAGCAGTGGTTAAAAAAAAAAAAGAGAGAGACAGAGAGAGAGAATCCTACAGACTCCTCACTGTGATAGGAGAATCAAACAAAGTGTGGGGGAAGGGAGGAGAGAGGGCAGGAAAGAAGGCTGGGATCATATTAGCTTTAAGGCCTTCTCAAATTTTCCTTGTAAATGTTATGGCGATATTTTGATCTTCAGAGGGATGGTTTAGATAAATGTTCTATTGACAACATTTCCTTTCTGTTGAGTTTACCTAATTTAAACTTCAATCTGGGGCATGTCTGGGCCTTTTCTCCATTATTACATGTCAACACCAAAGGACATGTTTATTTAGATACATCTTGCATTTGAGTAAGTTAGGTAATGAACAATTTCAATATTATAGAATTAAAAAGGAAGATTTTTTTAACACATGCACAAAAGTTAAATTCTGTCCTCAGCTGCATACATCTCTCCAGAAACTCAGAGGACATGTAGGAATTGCATGAAGATAAATTTGGTGAATCTGAGCTACTTAGTCTAGAAAACTACCAGTAATGTGTCACTAGAGTTTCCATCAGCTTCTTAGGGAATGAAAAGTATAATCACCGTATTTATATCTAAAGACTTAATTGTTTCATCAACAAAGGAGGCTGGTTAAGGAGAGAAAAACCTTCAAAGAAATAATGCAACATATGTAAGTACCTTTTGCATATTTCTCCACTGAATTTAAGACAAGTTTTGAACACAATTCAGTAAAAGAGAAAGACTGCTTTCTTTGTAAGGCTTTTTTGTTGCTTTTTTTTTTGTTTTCTTTTCAGGCATGTGAATAGTTTTAAATAGCAGTCAAGGCTAAACCAGACATTTTAAATAGTAAAAGAGTTTAGAAGAGTTATTATTTCCATCAACTTTTAATTTTAATATAAGTGCAAATTTTTAATTCATCAGACAAAGCTCTTTCACGTAAAAAGGAAAAGGGGAAGTATAACAAAGACAGAAAAAGAAACTAATGGAAGGTTTTCCAATACTACGCTATGCTCTTAAGCAACTGTGAAGGTCCTTAAAATCTGGGTAGTAAGACAAAAGCACGTAAACTAAAAATCACTTCACCTTCAGAAGTGCTTACCATATTTAGATAGACACTATTCACGTAACAGAGTTCAATTCTGACGTGAACTACTTTTAGGTTGGGAAATATCCAGATGCAAAGCAATACAAGAGCTTACATCTTTAGAGCAAGCTCTGGGACACTACAAAAATAAGTAATTCTAGCAGGTTTTAGCCTAAGCAGCAAAAGCCAGACAGTAATGCATATTCACATAGCCCAAACCAGACATGTCTGTTTCATGGCACTGAGGGTTTTTGGCAGCCTTTTGGCAGCACAAATTGAACATGGGAATAAATTTCAAATCTTTTCAGGTCCAAAATGTAATGAAGCTGAATGTACAGACTCCTGATGCATCAGCAGCATTATTAACTATTATCTTATTACAACATATGCATTCATCAGAGAGGAGTCGTTCTAATTCTCTGTGAAGTAATTTTCTGATGGTGAGCTGTATTTGTAGCAGTAACTCTTGGCAGCATGCAACATACCACAGCCGGCATTGTCCAAGAAGAGATTATTTCATTCCACTACATCATATCACAACCGACTGTACCTCGTAGTACAAATGCAACCTTGTCATTGCAATTTGTCACACTTTTTTGTGTGCATTATAGCTCACTGAAGTCTCATCTCCTGTACTGAATAGCCTGCTGCCATATAATACATGACACTGTAATGAAAAAGGCAAGATCGCAACATGGGAGATATTGGTCATTGCTTCCATTACAGAGCTGGCTGTCTCCCAGACTGTGCATGTTCTGGAGCTGCACCCGGAGCTCGACTAGGGCACAGTTTTGCTGTTTCCATGCCACATCTGCTGCCCTATTTGTAAACGTGCCTTGCTCTACTAAATCATTGGACAACTCAGCAGCAATTACACATAAAATGCCTGATGCCAATGCTACTTGCTGCCCAGTTATCCAAGAAACTGATGTGCAACTGAAAGCGACAAAACCCATATCCCCATTCTTATCCTTGTCCTCCTTTTTTCCCAATTAAAACCACCTCTCTGCAGGATGAAGAGATGCAAAGATCAAATGAGAAGGCAGGAAGAGTTGGGCATGCTCATCTGGGAAGCGTCTGGGAGAAGTCACACACCACAAAGTGTGAGGTGCCCGCTGCTTCTCCAGCGCTGCTTTCAAGTCCTGCCCTGCAGCCAGGGTGAAACCCAACCTTCACTATGCGTTGGGTCAATTTCTAACTAAGCTGAGGGATGGCTGTTTAAGCAGGACACAGTTCCCAATTTAACTTGCGAAGTGTGTAACAACATACATCAAAGAAAAGGAGTGGAGATTTGGGGTTCCTTGGGATATTCCCAAAGCGTGAGTGCCCCTCCAGTTTCCCATCCTACCACTCTCTCCTGCCGTAATGCCTCATGCTAAGCAGCTGTGTTGCCTTGACCACTGTTTTTCATAATGGTGAGTACTGTCTCATTGTTTCCTTATATTATCCCTGTTTTATCCGTCCTTTGTGTACAAGTGTAAACCTTAGATTTACACCGTAGGTTTTCCTGTGCAGCAACTGTCTTTGTTATACGTTTGTAAAGTGCTTAACTCAAAGAGTCCATGGCCTGTACGTGCTACTGTTATAAAATTATAATAATAGGAGGCAGGTTACTTAGAGGGAAGTGCATGAATTTTTCAAACAGCTATGTGCAAATCAGGGAAAAATACTCAACAGTGAAAAATTCTTGATAGTTAGCAGAACAAGTGAAATACATGAGTGAGCAATTGCTTATTGTATTATTTTTATAGCGTTGTGAGAATCTTTTAACAAGGTTCCCCACTCAAGAATTATTTCCATCTCGTTAACATGGAAGCTAACACGAAAGTTTCAATTTTGGGACATTAAAAAAAAAAAAAATCAGCCAGCACAGCAAAACAATGCACAGCAGGGAAACATTTCAGATAAAACTGAAGTGTAATTCCTGCTATTTCTAACATATCTAATGAATGCATTTTAATACAGCAACACAGTAGAGACTGAGATTTCCTGAACTGTAGGCACACAGAAAATGTTTGTGTGTGAAAAAAATGTATTAGTGCCCAACTGTCTCGGATTTTGTAGCAAAATAAAAATTTTACAATACATTTGTACAGCATTTTACAATACATCTACACAGCAAAATATTCTTTTTCACAATATTGAAGTATTTCTACTGCTCCTAACAAGCCCAACAGGTGCTTTCTACTGGCAAGAACTTTCTACTCCTGAAAATAAATACAAAGTATTTAAGATTCAGATCATACTACTTGGCAGATTTCACAAACCCTTTCTGTATAGAATCCTTTCCAAAAGCCAAATTTCAGCTTATTCTCAAAAGATGGATGCGGTACAAGAACTCACAAAAGAACTTCATAAATGCTCTGAATGAAACCGCTAATTTGACCCCGCATGCCAAGTTTTGCAAGCCATCCCTCCCTCCGTGCCTGCACGGTGCTCCCTATTCCTTGGCAAATTCAGAATCTTGAGCTAATCACTTTGCAGTTATCTCTGAATGCATCACATGGCCAGGCTGCAAAGGACTTCTCAGGGCACTGTGTTTTCCTTCTTCATTCTGCTTTCTTTTAAGTTAGTAGCAGCTCTTTACAACAGATGAGCATCAATTAACAGTAAATTACGACAGGATTCATGTGGGATCACGTATTACAACCTCCTTGATGCCAAAACCTTTCACAATGATGAATGTTTTACAGTGAATACCAAACACATTTATAATGATTTTGCCATTACCTGAAAAGTGTTGCCAATCTACCTTTGATTCCAAAGAAGCTGCACATCTTTATCTGTTTGAAAATACGAACTTTAGCTCATGAGATCTACACAAAGGCTCTTTCATGTGGGTCAAAGGATGCTTCCCCCATGCCCATTTAATATGTTTTCTGTGAAGTTCTGTGTGCTGCCCTTAGGGCCATGCACATGCTGGCGATATGCATGCAAGTTGCACAGCTAGTTTTCCCCCCTCTCTTCTCCCAACGCCCCTCCCCCCCCAAAATCATAATATCTACAGTTCCATCTGCCCTGTCATGAAATCGTGTACCTCCATTTATTTTTCAAGCATTTTTAAGTGTCACAAATACAGTAAACCACTACTTTATGAATAGGTCCCTAAGACAAGGACACAGTTTACAAGGAACTTAGCGTTTAAGCTATTTTCATCTTGACAATGACTGACATGTCTCTTAGAGAATATTATATATTTAGAGTACTTTTGAAGGTGCTGTACTTAAGAAACATGTCTCATCAATTGGATGAACTACTGAACTAAGTCTTAAATGTTTAAAGAAGGGTCAAAAAGGCACCCAGCTACAAAAGTGTGCAACCTACACCTGACTAATATCAGAGCAGAAATCCACACAATGAATAATTTTTGCAAGTTTTCTTTCCATTTAAAAAAATCTTATACTTTATCTCTGAATATTTATCAGACCTGGAACTGAAGTCTTAACAAAGTAAAAGCCATACTCCAAGGGCGGG
>VZTU01019134.1:14871-43270 GCA_013400835.1 Zapornia atra
GGGGGGGGGCAGTTAATATAAACCTAAATTCTTACCAATAATAGATTAAGGATTAGAGATAAAACCACAAATGGAAAATGTATGGAAAAATTTTACACTCGAATCAACAGGTTCTTTCAGATGTCCAGCTCTTCCACTCAAATAAATCACACAGCTATATTCGGGCTCTGAAACACCAGCCTTAAGTAAGAACCTCAGCAGTTTCAAGGAGCTGAAATTATTTCTTGTCTTTTCCTATCTGAGTCGTATGCTGGACTGCTACCAGCAGCAGCTCAGGTTGAGGGCAGCTACAAAAGTGTGTATACCTCCCCTTCCCTAGGTACTCAGTAGGACACACTCGAGTAGCCCATCCAGCTTTGTCTCTCCAAAGTACCAAAAGACATTAGCAAGTTTGAGGTAGTTCAGCAGAAGCCACCAACACAGGTATGGACTCAGAGCACATGGCCTGTGAGGAGAGGCTGAGGGGCTGGGGCTTGTTCAGCCTGGTCACTTCTGGGGGACCTCACAGCAGTCCTGTGTGCCATTGGGGAGGCTACCTGGTTCCAGAGCCAGGAGAATGAGAATCAAGGGTCACAGGTTAAATCAGAAGACTGGATATAATGAAAAAACATTAAAAGGATAATATGGGACTGGAACTGGTTTTCCATAGAAGTTGTGTATTCTCTGTCTTTGGGGGAGGTTTCATGGCTCAACTAACCAAAGCCCCACAGCCAGTGTTGTTCCTCCTTCTAGCAGAGGTCGGACTAGATGACCTCCTGAGGTTTTCCTCAGCATGATCTAAAAAAAAAAAAAGCACAGCAACACAGAGATAGTTTCTCTCTCTTATGTGACAGCAGACACATTAGTGATAAAACCAAATCATAGCTGCTTGCTTTGTTTAAGAATCACCATTCATTGCTGAAATTTATAAATCCTTTAAGAAGTTTGTATGTAAAACACTTGCACTTTCCACTTTGCTAACAGTACTGGTATCAGAACATATGAAATTTGAAAATCTGTGTTAATTCCGTCAAAATCTGTGTTAATTCTATGCCATATGGCTATAGGCATTCATCCAAGAAAGTGGCATCTCAACAAATGATAAGAAGAGCTTTCCAGATTTGAAGGTTCAGTGGAGAATCCAGTTGCCTGGCTGCAACTCAATTCCAGAGTATCAGAAGTAAATGAACTTTTTGCAGGTCCTCCCTCCCTGTCTTTGCTTTGGAAAAGGTCATCCCTCACTTCCGGTGGCAACAGCAACTTGAGACGTGTTTGCAGGGTTTTCATGTCTCCATGTCTCTCTATCAGTCTCTGAGAAAGGATTACATTCTTCCTCCACTGCACCCAAAACAAGGACAGGAAGAAACACAGTAAAGGGCAATAGTGTACTGGCCAATGCTATGTGATTTTCTGAATTCTCCCCACCCAGGATGTAGGATTGCAAAAGGAGCCGAACAACACCACCCAACACTGCTGGGAGAAACAACTGCTACCTGCCAGGAACAATTAGAAGGAGAAGGATTTGAAGGAAGAGTGAACATGGCCACAGGCTAGAAGAGCATTTTATGTGATCTAAAAGTTAAGCAAAGTTTTGTTAATTATTAATGTCCACTAATAAAAGAGGCCGCCAACACCACACTGGAACCAGTCAGGTTTTACTGAGATCAGCATTACCTTTTTTTACTTTTCCCTGGTCAACTTTAAAGCTACTGCTTAAGTACATGTGAGCAAAAGTGTTAGGTTGGTGTGCACATATGCACAGGAAAGACAAAGGATATGAGAAAGAAAAAAAAAACCACCTAAACAACCTTGTGTTTTTCTCTTCAGATTAATAATTCTGTCACTACAGAGTGAATCTTTTTACAAAGTCTAACTGGAAGCAAAAATGTATACCCACTCTAGCAAAACTGTACAAGTACTATTTTTGATAATGTACCAGAGTAACTAGAAAACCCACAAGCTTCTAGATTCTGTCTTCAGGAATGGCAAATGACTGACCCAACTGGATCAGATTAATCAGCATGTGAAAAATCTCACCTCTGTGCATTTGAAGGATTAGAACTCAAATTTCGCCATTCCACAAGAAAATCATTCCCTCTGCATAAGTGGTTTCAGCAAAGATACGGTATTACTTTACTTTAACTTTTAGATTTTAGAAACTTAATATGTATTCCAGCACCTAGGCTTCCCCCTTACCAGAACAGTACAAATAACAATAGTAACATAGGTACGGAGTTAATGACTACATAGCTATTTAATCTATACTATAGAATTGATTAAAGTGATTGTGATTTTCATCTACTTCCTGTTTTATTCTCATTTACGATCAAAATTTGGAAGTCTTTTTAAATGTGAATGAAGATTCAAAGCATAGAACAATAGATATTAACAACAAAACAGACAGTGACCTCTTTTGCAATAAACATACTACTGTGGCTTCAGAAATTTAACTTAAAACAAAAAAAAGTGATCCTTTGACATATAGCAGGAATACCATAAAATATGTTACAGAAAAGGACTATGGCTACAAAATTATCTCCTTCATATTAGGTGTTTAAAAAAATAGAATTAAAAAAGAACTACTAGAAGTATTGAAAAAAAAACCCAGGACATTTTTGCTTATTTATCAAAAAATAATACACAATGATATTCCTACATGAAAGAAGATATCTATACAATAAGGAATTCTCTTAAAAGAGAAAACCTTGTTACAAATCCCAAATATTATAACAGAATATATTTTTTGTTACATTGGGGGGGGGAAACACACTACAAGGTCCATAGTTTTTAGTTAATAAAAGGAAAATTAAATAATATTTAAAACATTGAATTCACTGAGATTTAGGTACCCGAATATCTTTCAAATGTAGCAGTAAATATAGTGATTCTATCAGCTAATACTCTCACAGCAGGGGAGGGGGAGGGAGGGAGGGAGGGAGGGAAAAAAACCCTCCAATTCTTGCTCTTTTTCCTTAAATTGTCTTAGCATGAATTGCAAGTTCAATTCAAACTGATTTTATTGGCTATTCAGACAGGGGGTGGAAATTCATACTTGCGTGGCCCAGTATTTGATAGTGGGCAAAGCTTAGGGGGCACATGCAGCACTGCATGTGAAGCAATCACATATTATCTAGAGGATTCTCGTCTTTCAGGCTGTGTGAGGTACATATGAAATTCCATTACAGAGTTTGCATCTCCATCATTTATTATCTACAGAGACAGACTGGCATTTCTTGCAATCGGGCTGGAAAATACTGTGCGGATAACAACTCAATTATGTCTTCAAATTAAGTTTGAGAGAAAAGTTTGTGCACTGTACAGCTCATCCAAGTATTTTTTCAGAGTCTCCTAGCTCTGAGAAAGCAAATTGTGAAAGGATATTGTGAAACATAAAGTAAATATATATGAGAAATACTAATGAAGCTAATAGATTATTATATATTTCAAAGTCTATTTCATCATTAATTGTCTTCCTTAGTAGAGAATTAACTTAATCTAAGAGATTTCAGTAAGACATTGGGAGAACAGAGACTTCATAGAGGAAGTTTCAGAGGAGGCTGTCTTGTGTAATTTTCAAGCAGCACATAGTCCTTCCTTTAATTACTTGTTCTAGAATAGCAATTACAAAAAACTTCATCGTTTTGTTGGGAAAAATTGTGCAGTCTCACTTAACTGGAGCTATACAAAAATTTTAATGTGATACCATTTTTTACTATTTAAAGGGATGTTAGTATTAATTAAACAAACCAAAAACCAAACAACAGAACAACAAAAAGACCCCCCAAAACCCCTGACCTTTACTTTCTATTGTAAAGATATCCTCAGAACTGTAGCTGGTGGCTTTCCTGAAAGCATGAAGTTTCTAGGTGGGCTAGAAGTGCTAGTTCACCATCCAAACATGAAAAAACCCCAAATTTCTAAGAACGTAGCATTGTGCATAATTGCTCTGCACCCTGCTGCTAGCAGAGCCAGATTTGAGAGAAGATTGTACCCAGGGAGGCCTATTGGAGGGAGATCCCAATAGCACTGAAAACTGCAGCCACTCTGGGTACACCACTGACATTACACACAAAGGCTGAACCAGCTATTCTGACAATGGAAGCTGTTGAAACGTCACAAGAGTGGGGCATGCTCTGATACATACTGGAACAGAGGCAATAACTCTATTTTGCTGTTGCGCCATCCCTCATTTTCATTTTGTCACTGTGTTACTCTGTCTTCTGTGCTTTCATTTATCGTGAATAAGCAGTAAATGGAACTGATGTTTTTAATACAGGACAAAATTGAGACCACAAGTCTCTGCCTAGCATTGGACAGGGTGGTCTCAGTGGAAACATACCTTTCTGAATGTTGAAGGAGTTTGCACTCCTCCTCTCTCCCTACAATTTGTGAATGAGCTGGCAGACCACATCACTCCTCAAAACCAGATACTTCAAGTCCTGGTTCACCCCTGGGCCAAGACTGACTAGTCCACCAACAGCTAATATGCTGCCTGCTGCACTGGATTCCTCTGATGCCGGCATACAGGGAAGGCAAGGGCAGGACTACACTGGGGGAAAAGCAGAGCAGACATCCCTGCTTCCATTTCCTACTGAATACTCCCACAGAAAGAAGCAGATCTGAGCTCAAAATTTATAAAGCACTCCAGCAGAAGTCAATGATTTTCAGCAGAAAGAAGAGAAAAAGCATTTTACATGCTGTGCTAGACTCTTGTAATTCTTGGCTACTGCATAGCCAAAGCTTGTTTATTAACACATCGTCTGGTTGATTCCACTTAACAGTTATTTGTCATTAGTGAGAGACTAACTAAGATTAAAGACTAGAGATTTCAGCAGCTGTGATTTTGGTGGTTTGTTTTTGTCCTGGGGTGGGTTTTTTTTCAGTTTCTTGTTTTGTTTGGAGTTTTTTGTTTGTTTGTTTTTAGCTGCAGAAAGGTTTGAGAAGCTAAATGAAATGTGACATGCTTACTAGAGAAACTTTGATTTAGCCAACAAGGAAGTGTGGCGAGGACTGTATCTCCTCTATCATCGTGTGCTTTCTGTTTGGCTTTGGCAATAAGCAAACCAAAAAAAAAAACAAAAAAAAAACCCAACATATTTACAATAACTGAAAGGAAAACTATGAATAGAGAAATTACCATACCGGTGGAAATGATCTGCTCTCACGTTGTGAGACCGGCTGTTCTAGCCTTCATCATTTGTACGTTTGCTGTGTGAAGGGTGAATATACCCCATTATTGGAGCTGTGCACAACCTAGCCTGACCTAAATGCCAAGAAATAAGCAAGTGAGAGTGAAGCATCAGTGGCAAATTGGAATCTAAGGCCTTTTGTGCTTGTTAAATGGTGGAATGATTATAATTGGAAAAAGTGATGTGCATTAGTTCTGAGTGAATGTACAAGAAATGACAAGCGTGTAACTTAATGATTACTTCACAACACCCAGGACTGCCTTCTAGTCTTGCACCGAGCGGCTCAGCCCTACAGCAGAGAAAACTGCATGTCTTCTCCTGCTATTCATGGGCATCCTCCACAGGTCACATGGAAATAACCCTGAAGTGATAAGTCTTGGTTTAGGAAGTCTGCTGCTTAAGCTTGTATAAGTCATTGTGACAGAGCGTTTTTTTCTCTCTCCACAAACCTTTGTCTGTATTAGTAGCAACTGGGCAGAGTCCAGCTTTAAATGAAAACATACACTCATTGTTGATTCTCACAGGTAGTAAGTATATTAGCAGAACTTCTGCCAATCTATATCCATGAGACTTATTTGATTATACACCATTTCTGATATGATTATTTTTCACATTGCCATTCTGTAGCTCACCATAATGGTAGCAAAAAACCAGGAAAAATTTTATCCAAACATACTAATGAATTATTTCAAGTGAATATGAAAATTAATACTTAATAACTATAGATTAATTAAACCTCTCTTTACAGCTGGCAGAAATGATTTCCAAGGATATTAGAAATTCAGGACAATTAATTCTTCTTCATGTTAAAATGACTCCTGTCTAGAGAAAGTGTTGCCAAGCATTTCCTGGATGATAGGCATGTGCTTTATGGCAGGCTCATATAAAGATTCAGGGTTAAATGCTCAATGAAAATGTATAGTACATAAATCTACACACAAAAGTGGCAGGCAAAGTGTCAAGAAGCAATCATCTCCAAAGTCAGTTTACCCTCACAACAGGGACCTTGTCACGGTCAGAGTTAAACAGGCTCTGGATAGGAGAACTTCTGTCTGCATAAAACAGTCGGAACTGGGGAGTTTAGCTTGAAACTGGAACTTCACAATTGAGCAATATAATTAAACTCTCTGATTCTGGTTACTTTTCACAGGGAAGCACTTCAAGCTCTTAAAAAGCCGCATACCAAAAATCATTCCACAGAAACATTTGCTGACACTTACATATGTAACTTTAAATCGCCTGTCTTTTAAATTGGAAATATGCCCTCCTTCCCAAGTAATTAAGCGCTGGTTTTAAATGAAAAGTTGCAATCCCTTTCTACATCACTAGGCGGGGTCCATTGGAAACTGATGCAAAAGCTTAGCCCGGGGAAGTATCTCTTTGGCATGCTGCGATAGTAGACTTGTAACATGACAAGTAACACATGCAAGAAGAGTCCCCAGAAGCCTCAAGTCCCAAACAAGGACTTATGATAACTCTTAATGTATTTGGCAACTCTCACAACAGAAGAAAACACAGTCCTATTTCTATGCAAAATCTTTCTTGCTTTTATGCTGGAATGTCTGAGGAACCTGTGCCGGTTCAAAAGTCAAGAGTAACTACTGCCTTCTTACTTGAGATACAATGACCTTCCAGGATAGGCTGGATGTTCCCAGTTTTGCCCTGTACCTTCCCATGCAATGTTTGGAAAGATGGAGCATCAGGGAAAGAACTGAAAGAACTCTTTATCTTTCATTAGTAATGTTCATTTGAATATGATTTACTATGGAAAAGGATGTTAATAAGAAATGCTTTCTTACATTTATTAGTGGAGAGATGGCCTGACAGTTGGGAAGGAGAATGTATTATAAAGACGATAGTGCAGGTAATATCCTGTATATTGAGTCTAATCACCCATTTAAAGTTAAAACAGGAGTTGTTAAGAATATAGTGAATCACACTCTAATGATTAGTGATGAGAATCACCTAGATAATGAAATTGGTATTGAGAAACAGATTTTTCGGCAGGATGATTATCCTGCAAGATTGATTAAAAGGATAATTGTAGAACAATGTAACCTTTTCCGTAATTATAGCGCTGAACTTGTTTAAAGCCATTTGTCATAACAGCGTGGCTCTGCCATATCACAAAGAGACTGACCGCTGATTAACACGATATTTATTACCTTCAGGAAAGTGAGGTATTGCCACACCTGTACAAGGTGGTTTTAATATCTCTGCATCAAAAGTTAAGGATATAGTAAAACCACTGCAAGTAGTTGGAGCTATAAAATTCCATGTGGTTGCACATTTTCTGATTGTTGAATCTCAAGGATGAGTTTTCCATCCCTTTTACTGTGAGATCCCATGAGACTAACACTATAGCACTCTTTCACTTGTACTGGCATGTTTACGAGACCAAACTGCTTTTCAACAGTTGGCACAGCAAAAGAACAGACAGCTTTAAATTCGTACTCAAAGAACTTCCTAAAGCAAAAGATCTGCAGCTGGAAATGCTAAAAGTTCCAGTGTTTGAGATATAGCTGCAGAATAAAACTGAACAATTGCTTGAGTCTCCATTTTTAATCTTTCAATGAGAGTTTAAATTAGCTTCAGTGAAAAATTCCCTAAGATTTTAAACCATTTTCTTGCATTCCTCACAAGCATGAAATCTTTTAATGGTTTAGATACCCATTCAAATAGTAAAGCATTAACATGAAGGAATCTTTTCATCACAAAGAATGACAAATTTGGGTAGCAGGCTTCCCAAAGGAGGCAAACAAGAATGATGATGATGCTGACAGCAACGTGGGCCACATCATTCAGGGGACAGAAACGAAATACCAGGTATCCACACGTGAACTTTGCATGCTTTCTCCATAGACTGGTTTTTTTTTCTGACAATGCATTGGGTTTACAGGTAAGTTCCTCCCTTAGCTTTGTTCTGATGGAAATGCAGAGTTTCACTAGTCCATGTGAGGATATTTGAAGTATGAAGGAGAACTCACAGCTTCACACAAGACAGCTTTCATAGGAAGCGTACGAGAAATACTCTCAGATTAAATGGCTGTGAGATCAAATGCAACCACAAGGTCACAGGGAAGGACCTCCAGCTAATAATCTAATCCAATCTTCTGTTGGTACATCTTCTTGAGACATACTAACAATGTCAGAACAAGCCAAGTTTCCAAAACCTCGCCAAATGGAAATTCCCCAGCCTCTCTGGATAGCCATCACTTTGATACTCTCCTAGTGAAAGCATGTCAACCTTTCTTTAACCATCTCGCATTACAAAGAAAAGTTTGGCTGTGCTCTTTTGACTGTCCCTAGTTGTAGGATGCTGCTGTTTACCCTCTCACTTCCCTCTTTGCCAGCCTAAACAAACGCAGCCCCCTCAGTCTCTCATTTTATGTCAAGCACAAGAGACCCTTCGCTGTTGTGCAATAGATAGATATGATGGATCATGTCTACTTTCTCAGTATCCTTCATGCACAAGAGCACCCAAAAACTGACAACAGTATCCCTGGTGATGCCCAACCTCTGCCAGGTGGAGGAGGATAATCATCTCTATCCACTAGCCATGCTTCTCCGAATGTATTCATGGGTGCATTATTTACCATGAGAACACACAGT
Source organism: Zapornia atra (assembly GCA_013400835.1). Classification (NCBI taxonomy): domain Eukaryota; kingdom Metazoa; phylum Chordata; class Aves; order Gruiformes; family Rallidae; genus Zapornia; species Zapornia atra. The sequence goes on from VZTU01019134.1 coordinate 23,652, forward strand.
TGGTACCCATCATGTTTCCAGGGCCATTATGCATTCAGTCAGTTTCCTTCCTGTATTGACACAGAGTTAGTTCTCCCTAAGTGTAGAGTCATTAAAGGTTTTGATGTTTGTCAGCCTAGTCTCTCAGTCCCTCAGTTTAACTCACCTGAAGCTCTACTTTATGGGATATCAACCCCTACCCCTCAGTATTATCTGCAAATTTGCTTGAGCTGAGTTTTACCTCATCATCCAGGACGACACTGAATTCTACCAGCCCTCATATCAGCCCTCAAGGTCATACAGAGTTTTAATCTTAAAGTTTGATACACCATTACTTTTCTTAATTTTGTGATTTGAAATAAGCTAAAAACTCTGTGGTATCGTAAAGCATATTTTAATATTAAAAAATGTGTCAAGAATATATGGATTCATCAGGTTTAGAGAGAGGGGAAGGGAGAAATTGCTTGTTAACTCTGTATTTTGGTCAAGCAGCCCTAACTATCAGAGATGCAGTAGTTTTCATTTATGAATGATGTTGTCCTCTCTGAGTGGCTCAGTTAGAATAAATACAGTACTTGGCAATAAGACTAAGAAAACATCATTATTATAGGGCTACTCTATTTAAAATTTTTAGGTACCACTCTGTGCTAATGTATTTCAATTCACATGTGGGTAAATTTGATGGCAAGGAGTGTATACAGGCTGAGGAGTTCTTCATTCTCCTCATGTTCTTGTAGTATGTAGAATAATAACTATGGGAATCCACCATCTGGTGAACATATGTAAGATTTGACTCGGCGCAGGGATAGGACGATAAGTGGCCTACTTCAGGTGAGTAACTGTAGCCCCTCTTATCTGCCCGAGGTAATGACAGATTCCTTCCCTCCTCAGGTGGTGGGCAATAGTCCATTAGGGGGCCGGCAAGAGGCTTTATTTATTTTAACTCACCTAGGGCTCTTGCATTCATTTGCAGAAGCCAGCGGCAGCAATTCCAGACAATAATGAGTAATGACATGGCAGGAGGAAATATGTGGCACACAGTCAGTGTGTGGCTACGCACCATTTGATTATGTGCTGAGCTAAGAAGTAGGGAACAGCCTGATGGTGGGGGCTCCCCTGAGACCTCCCACTAGAGCCGTGCAATGAATGCTGTTGAAGCGGGAGCAGCCCCTGCCACTGAGTAAAGCTACCAAATGCACTTGCATTACAGAAGGATAAAAGATGACATGGGTCAGCAGGAACCCAAAAGAAAAATAAAAAGGAGATTTGGTCTATACTTCATTATGGACCACATCACTACTAGCCTAAATACAACCCATTGGCTTCCTCTCTCACATTTGGACACAGAATACAAGGGAATTAAACAGGCAGAAAATTAATTTTCCAATCAGTTTTTCCAAGACAACCAATACCAGGCAAAATCCATTTTGCTGACTTTTCACTGGGAGTGCCTGGCATCACATGGCAGGAGGCAAAGGCACAACCTACTCCACAAAGAGAAAGATTTCTTGAAGGGCTGGCTGCTGGAAGAGAGAACTCTGATACTAGGTAGCAGAGGCTGATTTAAAACCTAGGGTAAACAGCCTTTTTGCTTATATTACTTCATGTGATTCATATTTATGATGATTCCCTCCCGCTGAAAAGGCCTGGCTGCCTGTTGTTTCTGCTCAGTCATCCCCATCAGTTTTACAGATGGATTTTACTGGAGTGGGAGAATTAGAGCAGGAACACGATCGTTATTGTTTCATAGCTGATGAAGAACGACAGTAGAGAAGTAGTTAAGAAATCTTATTTTGTTGTCATCTTTGCTATGTGAAATTTTACACACCTACCTCAGACAGTGGGCAAATCCTTGCCTTAAGGTTTTCATTATGTTTCTCAAGGGATGAGTGAAATTACTTGGTTTTCACTCATTCAGGGTATCTGCTTCAAAGGTTAAAATACAATGGAGCTTCTCTGAATTGTCTCTGTGTAGACGCAGATAGCTCTGCAAAGACTACAGTACGAAGATAGAGAGAACCGTAAAACTGACTTTTTTATTTTTTAAGACATGTGTGCCAATAGAGGTTCATCCCTCCTGAAGCAGACGTGTGAAAAATAAAGTGAGAATTAATTTCAAAGCTCTGACAGATCTAAAAACCCCCAATATTACAATTTGTTGAGGAAAATCATCCAACAGCATATTCAGACAATGTGAAAAAATACACAGTGCCTATTTAGGCTGAAGATCTTATACTGCTTTACAACTTTGGTTCTATTGTCACTTATAATAAAATCAGGGGGAAAGACCTTGAGAGATAAGCTGCTTATTTATCTGTTCCTGAAGCTTTGATAGCATGTAGGTTGCTGTGTGATCTTTATAAACTCAGAGGTGCTAAGCACAGCTTGTTTTTGAAAGTCAATGCCAGCAAGAGACAGACATTTTGTAATAACACCCGGTGAGCTGTGGCACTTGTATACTCGTATATTTGTCTGCGCCAAATCCTTACCTACATTAACAGAGTTCTTTTGACTTCATGCTGGGGATCTGGCCCAATATCCATTTCTTGAATATGGATAACCAAGTAGGACAGAAACAGCCGAGGATATTTCTCATCCTCACAATAACCAAACAACTCTAAATAACTTTAAAATAGAAACAAAAATAGTAACCTCTTCCTTTTCCTAAATCTTGTAAGATAGAGGCAGATCAGATGAGAAATAACAGGATTTCTTTGTCTGGTTTTGATTTTGGGTGGGTGTTTCTGGTGGTTTGGGTTCTGTTTTGGGTTTTTTTGATGGTCTAAAGGAACAAGTAGATGGTAATAGAGGAAATTATTCAGAAAAAGAGTCAAAGAAATGAATTTGTCAATTGTTCTAATTCCACATACGAACTGACCTCAGATAACCTGCAGTCTCAAAAAGGAAACACTACTTTAAAATAAATCCTGCAATAATCCTCATTGGCAACATGCACAAAATCAGGTAGAGGACTTATTGGAAAAAAGGGATTTGGGGTAAACTTCTCCTTGCATTATCCTACATCATTGCTTATTTGTAGTGTGCATTTGTAGATGGTTCAGATGCAGGAATCTGAAAGCAATCATGCCTGAGGCAGTTTCCCTTATCAGAGGACAGTCCCATGGCCCAAGGAAATTGTCCCCTCATTCCTTGGCTTTGCACTACTAGATGGTTATGACGCAATTCTAGAAGGATTTCATGCTCGTAAAAGATTGTTATCTCATAGGAAGGGAAGATGCCAAACTGCTACAACTAGTACATAGGGAGCTGGAAATATCAGGATAAGGTATGATATATGCGTGTATGACTTCCATAGTTCACTGGTACAATGAGCTCTGATGAGTGGGAAGGTTGGGAATACTACAGCCTAACATATTCCTTTACCTATTTGTTTTTAAAATTGCCCAATTTTCCCACTTTTCTCCCCACCTTTTCCTTTCTTCCACTCTCTGTGTCACATTCTGAACTACATCACAGTTCAAATACATGATATTTATGCTTGAAAGCTCCACCCAAGCAATGGATTAACTAGAGGGTAGTACACTGTTTCTATACCAAAGGCAGTTTGACACACTGCACCATGCAGGCTGTTAATCTTTTCTTTTCTGTCCTATGAGCAAAACAGTGATTTAGTTGTATAGTGGCGGTGCAGTTATCCAGCAGGAAAGCACTTATACTGATGACATCAAGCACTGGCATAAATGCACATCAACCACTGTTTCTGCTTTAAAATTATTTTTTGGACTCAGTTGGCAGGGTAATATTTTCTTGTTTTTCTTTTCTTTGCAAGTCTGTGATAGATTTCACAACAACAAAGCAATTCTGTAGCACTTTTATAGCCAATGAATTGAGGAAAATGAGGGGTCCTGTCCATTAGTTCATTTTAAGTCCAGAGTACTGGCAGAATCGTGAGCATGGGAAAAAAAGTGTGGAAAAACACACATTCCATAATATAGAAAACTTTCTGTAACACTCTATAAGAAAGAAAACTATCTGTCCACATAGGTGCATGAGAATTTCCTACTAAAGAGCACCCATAGTACATTTTCATCCATTATACCAACTCCCACATATGCTGGAGGAGATATGAAATGCACAAATCTGACTTGTAGGGGAAATTCCTACAAAAAACAACCTGTAAATTCTACATTTTAAGTCCTGAAGCTTTTGCTCCATTAGTATTTGTTTCTATTGTAAATGTGTGTGGCCTATTGTACACTTAATTAAATATTTCTTTCTCAACATGGCAATGTGTTCCACCACTGTTTTGTGGTGGTGCTTTTTTTTAGCAACATTTCCTTCTATTTTAAACATTCCATCATTCATTTTAGTTGAGTATTTCCTTCTTATTAAGACAGAAGATGCTCCTAACTAAACTATACAGCACAAAAGATGATATAGAGACACATACTTAAAAATGTATCATTATTGTACATACTTTCCCACATCTTTTCTTAATTATCTTCTGTGTTTGGTCAACAACTATTTTTCTTCTATTCCCTATGTAAGTAGCTTTCAATTAAACTTTAAATTGTGCACTTCTATAGCACCTCTAATTCTTTTCATTATTGATATCAAGACCCAAACAACCAGATCTGAATAGAGTAATCCAAATGAGACTTCTAACTTTTTTGGTGTTATTCCACATTGCATTTCACATCCTTCCTAACAAGACAGAGGGGACCAAGCATATCCCTTCACTCCGATGCAAATTCCTCCATTGACACCATTAACTAGAATGTGTATTAATAGTTCTTTCATCTGTCTTCTTTAGACAGCTTGTTTTCTTTATGAGCAATATAGTCCATCTGATACATCGATATCTATTTTTCAGATTTTTCTTTTTCTCTCTAGTGAAATTCTGCATAGCCACATTTCTGGAAGTAAGCGATACAGAATTTTGTATCATGCAACAAAATTTTATTTTATTAATTACAGTACGTGCCTTTGTTTTACTTATTCTAACTCCTTTTTCTTCCAGCTTATTAGAAAATAATATTAAATTTAATAGAGAAACTTGAGGCAGCTCTTACCCATTTTCCTAGTATGAAAACCTTCTAGCTAATTGTCGATTCATAACAATACTTTGTGCACATACCTTATTTTTTTTTTCAAGAAACTAACTTTGATGAACAGCTCTTGAGAGTTTACTTAACATTTCTGTAAGACCAAATTTCATGTCTGTGAAATCCCCTAGCTTGAGATTTAAATTTTCAAATGCTAGATAATTGAATTGTGCAGTCTACAAGCTTACATTTTATTTAGGCCTACATCAGCACCTGGCAGTGACTTTGAGAAAAGAGCCCACAGATTCCCTGTCGATGTATCACTTTTGCCTCAACATATTGAGAGCGCTCAGCAGTGGCTATTCCCTCACGACAAACTGTCATGCAATTAAAAGAAAATACAAAAATCACCAAAAGGAAAATGTTAATATTTCAAAATCTAATGTCAGAGAAAGTATGGTTAACCAGTCTGTGCATGCTTTTTACAAACTGTTATTTAGAAATAATTACATTAAAGAGATTGTTTGAGTCTTTTCTTTTAGCGTTAAACTCAGCATGACCATGTGTGAAATGATCCATCAGATTTCATCAAAGTTACGAATCCCATATGGCTTATATTGCCAAGTTTAAAACTTCCTATGATTCAAAATATGTCCCTAAAGAAGTACTTTTGGGGACAAAGAAGAGACCTACCTGAGAGGATGAATGAAGGCTTAGAATTTGTATCACATGGGAGGCTCTGTTTTGGCAGACTTAACAGCAGGTCCTGGGATTGTTCATTTGAAACTAGGCCCAGGCTGAGTTGATATATCTGAGGTACATCTTTGATGGCCACATCAGCCTATCTTTTGTAAGCTTTAAGTGTAAATAATGGTTAATGTACTGAAATAACCCATTAATTTAAATTATTGCCTGTGTACAGGTAAGCACACTTTACAAACAAGCAAAACAAATATTTCAAAATATTCAACACATTTCTTTTTCATACCCAAATGGAGTTGGATTTTTTCCTTATACTTGTTTTTAATGACTATTCTCAAAGGTGTTCTGCTCTTAAAACCTCAAATTACTTTCAGTGTTTTAAATGTAACATTTATATCTTTAAAACTCCATATCTGAAGACCTTTATATGAGCTGCACTTGAAATCTGATTTTTTGTTTTCTTTTTTTTTAAAACTTCTCATCCATGTCACAACTTCCAGGATTTATGTGAGAAAACCACACCTTTCAGGAGATGATCCTGAGTATGTTTTATTTCCTATCTAGTTTTGCCAAAAGGGTAATATTCTACAAGACAGTATTCATCCCAGCCGTTTGAAACCCAAGTCTTTCAAAGGTGGCAAAGATCCAGAATAAAGGACGTAAACTCCCGTAAGAAGTTCTGGCATTACAACTTAAAACACTGAAAGACTGAAACTTTTTCTCACTAAATGAATGACAGAGAAACTCATTTCTACACTTCTCCTTCAAGAAACCTCAAAGTTTTCCAAGTGACTTGGGATAAAATTAGCAGTAATTGAAATGACAGAATATTGTATCCACTGAAAGGTTTGTGCTTAATAGACCTTATATCAGACTGACCACGCATGTTTCCTTACTTGCACTATCTCAAGGAAGATGTATCATACAAAATCATGTATTAGAACAAAATAATATCTTCTTTGCTTCCTGAAGTGCCGTCCAAAGTACAAAATAACATAAATGAGAATTCATGTGTTCTTGGAACTAGCTTTGCAGATTATAGAATAGTATCCCTTGTTTTTCAGAAAATAGCAACTACAATTGGCATGGGACATTAAAAACAGAATACGTGAAAGATGCTGACATACCTGCTCTGATCTGAACAATGCATTTCTTCAGCAGGCTTCATTGAAATGTGATATGGACAAGTTACTCTCAGATGAAAAGGCCCTGAAATAAATCATGCATGTAAATTTCACCTTTTGGAGTAATGGAAAATACAAAAGTGTTTGCATTTTATAAACAGAAGTATTAATAATATTTTGGTTTAGTACATAAAAATTGTAACAAACTATTTTCTGCCTTACTTTCTAACACTGGTATTTATCTTTTCATCAAAATCTAGAGGAGTAAAACTCCATTCTCCCATTCTCCAGACAAAACAATGAATATGACACAATTAATTAATAATTCATTAGGTGGGAATATGATTAAAGATGAACTAGAATAACAACAATCTTCAAGACTGCCTGTTGTAAATCAACTTATTTCGGGGGGTGGGGTGGGGTGATGGTGAGGTAGAGGAATTAAAATCCTCTAACAGTAATTATGAGAAACATGTTTTTAATGCTTCTGAAATAAAAAAAAACTGGCACCAAAGAGAATGCAAATATAAAATTGCAAGATTACCATTACCTTCAGGTTATGTGGTATTCAAAAGATCTTTCAAATATAATTTATTTACAATAATCTCTTATGTTAGTTCACAAAATTAGGAGACCCAGGTCTGATTTTCTACAGGCTACCTGAGAAACACAAGAAAATTCTCGAACTCTTTTGCCTCCATTTCTAGTTTCTCATCTGAAAATGAGGATGATACCTAAGTGCTACCTTTACAAAGGTGTTAGGAGGGTTAGATAAGTACCATCTATAAAGCCCTTTGAGATCCTGAGATGAAAAGCTCTGTAAAATGCAAGAAAAGCTCTATATAAGTGCAATGTTATTACTGTAGTTCGCACTATGTTTATTTGTTTACTCTCCTCTAGAGAACATAATAATTCTGAAGAGATTTACATTTGAACTTTGTAAGAATTCTGTTATCTGTCTTTAGAATTGCTCTTAAGGGCTCTGTAGAGGAAAGGCAAATGCTCACAAAAGCGCACTCAAATCTTTCTGAGGATCCCATCCTGCAAGTTATTCAGTGTCTCTTGAGCAGCACAGAGCACTCTCAGCTGTCTGCACTCATCACGTTGCAAAATTGGGCCTTGGGTTTCAGGTGCCAGCATTGCTATGAACAAGAATCCCAGCAAAGAAATAAACATAATTCTATGTTTCTTTTTCAGTTGCTGATAGAATCTCAGGCATCAGGTGAGTAGAGTTACTGAGTCCTCTGCCAACCACCAAGGCAGTGTAGTGATGTACTCAAAACACAAAGTGCAGGTCTTTTTCCCTTTATTGTCATTGATGCTGCAAACCAGCATGGAGTAAAAAGTGCCCATGTGTCACTGAAGGTATTTTTTTCCTTCCCAGACATTGTGGACAGATTGAATATCCAACTGCCTTATCATAATGTCCTTTTCCCCTTTGATTTCTTAAAAAAATAAAAAATTTTTAAAAAACCCAAAAAAACTTAAGGACATTCAAACAGTTCTCTATGGCCTTTTAATGCTATTCCTATCCTGAAGAATGAGAGCATGGAAAGTGGGACATGGTTAAGAAGGAAGGAGGGATAAGTCGAAAAGGAAGCTGGCTCCAACTTAATGCTATGTTTAAGAGAATCAAAAGTTTTCTAAAAGGACATGCTATTTTAGAGTCTAGTCTGGTAGCCTTTGACCACATGTTTTCTGAGGCAGCAATGGAAGCAAAAGGACTTAAAAAAAAACCCACCCGAAAACAACAACCAACGAACTCCGCGACCCCCCCCTTCCCCCCAAACACACACAACTGGAGCAGTTACGGGAAAGGTAAAAAAGATGTTATATTATGTTGGTCCTGAGGTGGAATCCCCAAATACTTTGCATGCTGTGAAAAGCATTGCTCTGAGTTTTACTTAAGGAGAAAATTGCTCATTTCTAAGGTTCAGTAAACCAACATAATTGAGGAGCTTTATTTTCTCCTCCATTTCCATGAAGAAAAAGGCTGTTTCAAAACAAAATGAATCATATGTATAACAGACTTCCAGTTGTACGGAAAAAAACGTAGGTAGTCTCCTGAGTTTTCTCTTCCAAAATATCTTTGGAAAGAATGCTACAGATCTTGAAAAAGTATTTACATCAGGAGATTAGGGAAGATGGACAGAAGTTGTCTTTTTGTGAGCAGCATGCTTGAGGTTTGGGGTTTTTTCCCCTTTTGTTTCTTTCCCTCCATTATTCACATTGACGAGAGGGTATTTCTATGTCTTACGGCAGGTCAGGAAAATGGAAAAAGGTTTCTTGCCATTCTATACTGAGGTTTTGGCCTTGATGGCATTCACCAATAAGGAAAATTCTTTTTAGGGCAGCCTTAGCTCTAATCTGAGCTTTATATATTATTACGATCTGTTCAAAGTGTGGTGGATATCAGATGGATGGGGAAGTGGAGTAAATGAAGTTTGCAACAGGCATAAAATAAAAAAGTCATAATTCAAGATTAGTACAATTAGAAAATTGCTGTTAAAGGCTGGGTTTTTAAAAGTAACTTGTGACTTCATTACATTTAGTATTTGCTTTAAGTTCACCACCTTGCCATAGTTGTCTTTACATGCTTTCAGACTTTTCTTTGGTAAACAATTGCTTCCTAAAATTCACTACTTTGCTGCAAGTTATATTTACTCATCTCCATTGGTCATTTTTTCCACATACAGTCTCATGTCACTGCAAGGAAGGATAGTCAAAATTGAAAGAAAACAAAAGGAAAAAACCCAAAAACCTTACATTTGTTTTCTATAGGATGTAGATGACAGTGTAGAAGAAATATGGAAAGTTAATTAATTTCAGACAGTTAAAAACCACTACTCAGTCAGTAAATCAGGAAGATACACAATCAGGTGAATGGTACCTCATTTGTACCAATGTAAAACCTCTGCAGTGAAAACTGGAAGTATTGTTAAGTAGGTACTTAAACTTAGGAGCATCCATATTTATGGAGTTTATATGTGGTTAAAATGTCTGATTTAAGAAAAATATGTAGTTGACAATAACAGAGTAATTACAGTCACTGCTTCAGTCTGGCTGTATAAATCATCATGATTCAACCTACAGTAGTAATAGAAATAAATTATATTTTTTGGTTCGTTACTGCTGTTCTAATAAAATATAATGAATTTTAAAAAAATCCTGAGTGAAATAGTCTCATAAAAATAACAATTTACTAATGTCTTAACAACTTACATGAATGCAATACAGAAGAAATGTATTTTTAATAAAAATAACCTTTTGGTAAGAAATTAATTTCATTCCATTCCTCATAGTAATTTTTTCCAACGTGTTTTCCCTCAGTGACTGCCTCTTCTCAATATTTCAGATTTCACTGATTTAGTAAATGAGTTAGGAGGGAGAGTTTATTGACATAAAAATTTAATGAAGAGGACTCGTTCTGAGAAAAAAGTTACAGAATCACATGCAATGATACTACTCTGGTCAGAAAATAGAGAAAACAAACATCCATATAAAATATCCCAGAGCAACTTTCTTCTCTCCATTTCCCTGTACAAGCAGACTTTGAACAGCGGGTTGCGTACCCACTATGATTATCTTTTCAGGTCCTAGCAAGAGAATACCAACTTTATTATTTTCCCCACCAAACTCACATGGGCAACTGAAGAAATCAACATACAGCACTTTTGAACAAGTCTCCCTCATATTAAGTAGACCCTTAAACCTTTGCTGTGATAGAAAATTTGCAGGCACTGTCAGGTGATTATAATATCATTTTATGTGAAATTACATGTTCGAACATTTTCTTTAAATCCTGCATCAGACCAAGCATCCTGAATACATCTGTTTGATGAACAGCGTACAAGGAGGAAGACCTGTGCTCAGAGATACAGTCAACTGGAGCTTTGCTTAGAATCAAGCCCTCCACTCCTGGTGTTGGCAACAGTAGGCCAGATTATCAATCCATAAAAAAATAACACTGAAGTTAAACCCTTAAGATTTTATCACTCCATACTCTCTTGAGCTGCTAACAGAGCGCTCAAATGTTTCTTTCGGAAAGCAGCATGCAAATTGCCTTTCTGATGTTTCTTTGTAAATCACGTCACTGTTACAAGAAGCAGCTTTTATTTTATCTACATGTCAAGACTCCACTCCAGTATTCCAGCAGCACATAATCACACTTTGAATGTAGCTGGAAGTTTGCTACACTAAAGTCTGTAGAATCTGGCTCTGCAGTGTAAGTATTCATCTCCAGAATTCTGTAGCAACACCAGAAATCACAGGGAGATGGTTACTATGGGAGAGGCTACTATGAATTACTTTGATATTTAGTAACCATTGCTAACTAGTAATGTACACTTTGTAAAGATTGCTAACGTTACTGATTAAACATTCAAATTAGTTGGTTAAAGAAAAAAAAATGTTATGGAGAGATGACAAAATTTTTGCAGGTCCATAGAAGTCAAAACCACCAAAGCATTTAGAATTAGTTGGAGACTTAAATTTTTGTAGAGCTAATGAATCTTTTGTTTCCTGCAAGGAAAGATATAGTGAACCTCTGGATTAAGCTTAAGTGGAGGATCAGCCTGAGCTCTGCAACCACAGATTTCTACATGTCTGGAACAAGTAATTTCCTAGTCCCTCACTGACACCTAGTCAAGGATGAGGGAAAGACCAACAAACAGCAGAAAGAGGAATAAAAGCAAGTGTTTGGGAGAACAGTAAGAAATCTAAGCCAGTGTAGCAGACCAACCTGTGCAGAGCTCAGCAAAATCTTCCTCACTGCCAGATGTGCACACAGGACTGGGCAGCAAACTCACGATACCCCTTAGTACCAGAAGCAGTTTCATTATCTCTGCCACAGTAAACACTATCACATTTTGACATATGAAAGGACAACAGAGAGATAAAAACTCTCTGAATGTTCTGCACGAGGGGGATACAAACATCATACAATGTGCTGGATGATTCAAAGTTACCATGACAGATACCATGTTCAGATGGCCACTGAAATAACTGCTATGTATCACATATACTCTGCATGAAAAAAATCAGGAAATTGCAGCCATCAAACAACAGAAGAAAAGAGCAGAAAAATTCCTGGAAAGAATTGTTTTTGACTAACAGTGGAGCAGTTACTGTCTGCAAACTCTAAATACCTTGATAGCCCTGGGTAAGGTTCTTAGAGGGAAGAAAGGGATTTTCAGGGACCGTGTAACCGTCAGTAGCATATGTCCTGGATGCATTTGTTCTTAATATTATTAAGACATAAACATTTATGAAAGGAGTACACCATTAAACTGTGAAGGCCCTTTCTCTCAAACTCCTCACACTGTTCTTATACAAACATGGACAGGGTATGGGGCATAAGAATATTTTTTTGAATTTAAGAATCTGAATTTACTCTTGTTCAGAAACACGTATCTTAGCAGTAAACTACAAAATCTACAAAGCCACAGCATATTCTGGGTACATGAACACTTACTTCGCTGTTTAACAGAGATAATAGAAGTGTTAGAAGCAACAGGATCAAGGGAATTAGAGGAAATGCTCATTAAAACAAATTTAAAAGGTCTAATGATTAAAATATTGATTAATTAGCCAAACATTGATTAACAGTCACACTTTATCAACTACAAAGGTTCTAATTACTGCACCATTATTCCATAGATTGACCTGTTCTGTCTTGTCACTTACGATGAAGAACAATTTTTATTAAGTGGGTTTTGGATTTTTGACCTGTAAAATTTTAATAGGGAGTGCAAAGAGGGTATTGTGTGTGGTTTGGCATTTTAGTCACTGAGGGACTCATAGTTACTGTCTCTACTTAACCAAAGGCACAGAAGTGCAAGAGGGATATGAATACTTAGGGATTAAAGCCCCCCCTCCCCATCATGATCAAGAGAGTCACTGCTCAAAGTCTGCTTCAGTGAAAGCAGAAACTATGATGCTAAACCGTACTGATGTATGACAACAAAATGTTTAAATGGGGCAGCAGTATATTGACCAGCCAAATTCTGTTTGCTTAGTACACAGTAATTTATTGAGGAAGTATAAAATAAGAATCTCTTCTTAATGTTTTGTACCTACTCGAAAGCAACCCAGCCTACACTGGAGATGTAGCTGTTTCACAGTAAGGGAGGGGAGGGAGGGGGAGGAGAAAAGAAAAGAAATAGAAAAGAAAAAAAAAAAAAAAGAGCAGCAGCAGTCAAGACCAAATAGTAGTTATAGTAGCTCATCTACCAAAATATTTCCTGCTACAACAACCTAGGTCTCAGAAAACTGCCTCACACTTGAAAAATATTCTCCAGAAAATTTATGGATGTCTCACGTAAGACTATCTTGCTGATTTCAATAACTGTCCATTTAAATCTGTTGATGTAGCGTTTAAACCTTGCTTCACAAAAGAAAGAGGCTAATACACACACGGGGTTACACTCTCAATATAACTGTCTGAAAGTGATGGTCTGGATTTACTCCTGATGAGATCAGCTCTAAGGCCAGAAAGCAGATTTATAGTGTGAACATAAATGAGCGTGGAGGAGGGGGACCTTTTTGATCATACATATGCTTGTCAGGCAAAATGTGCTCAAGACCTCATTGCCAAATAAGCAACAGCAAGTAAGTCCCTTGCAGCCAGCGGAAAATGACATCAGGAGGACAATTCTGAACAGACGCACCAGGCTGACGGGTTCGATAGCCAAATCCTGGTAAAGGGCCAGGAAAAAACTGGCACTCAGGTGCTAACACGGGGCCTGGGCTGTATTTCCTTCAGGCTAAACTTACGGGTCTCACAGAAAGGCAACAGTTTAGAAATAGCTGTATCATTCTTCATCAGCTGAAAGGAAAAAGTGGAACTAGTGCCATGCCAAGGTCTGAAATACCCTCCTACCTCAGCTTCTGCATATTGAGGAAATAACTGCTTCACACAGATAGTGGTACTTAACAGCAACTGAAGGAATTAACACTGTAGTAAACAGGTAGATGTCCTTGGCCTTTCCACTCCATCCTTCTGTTACACCATCTATTTTAACCGAAACAATTCCTTTACTTCTACCCTCCACATCAGCAAAATAAAAACTATTTCATTTCCATTATACACCATATGGCCTCCTGATCTGCCTTCTTGATATTTTGCACCAGAAAATCTGTTACATTTATAATACAATTATAACTTAAATCCACAAAGACAGTTTACAGTATAATCAGACAAGTCTGCTTGTGTGTTATCCTGCTATGCCAAGGTTTATGGGTTTTCTCAGGTTACTCAATGAGAGAAAAAAAAAAAAAAGAAAGAAAAAACCCAACCCACCACTTCCTTTAGAACCCTTCTCCCTCTCAGCATTTATACACACAAAAGCTTGTAGCAATACAGTAAAAATCTCCATATAAGACCAGCTAAAAGGCTTTTTAGGGTAAAAGTCCCCTCAGAAGTGACACCAAGAGGCACAGTAGTTTAGTGCAAAGTGCAAGTCAAAGCATGGACTTCTTTTCAGTGTTGCACGTGGAGACCAGACTCAGCTGTGGTAGTCAATGATGCCATATGTGAGAATGGTCCTGAGGTACCATGAGAAGGTTTGGCTCAACAGAGCCCCCAGGCCTCCCAGTCTAGTCCTGGCTGGTTTCTGCTAGACACGGTGGTCAGGTAACTCTCCACCCATCCATGTGGGTCTTCTCAATTCCTTTCAAACCTTGCTCAGACTTGTGGCCACCTAAAAGGCAAATCACCATCTTTTGAGGTTCACAGCATTGCACAACTACTCCTGACTTGCTTACTTCCCTTCAGGGTACCTCTTCCCAAGGTTAATATTACTTCATGTTACTTGTAAATGATAGATTTTGTGTGTATCTGATTACTTTTATACTTTGAGAAGGCAGCAGAATGATTTGCGCTGGCAGTGATGCGACTCTTCCTTGCACTAAGAACTCAAGAATATGATCCTAACTGGAAATAGAACAATAAAACAAGGGTTTAACAAAGTGTTCCTGTGCCATCATGATGGGATTTGCAGTCCATAAGGTTGAATTTATTGTAACAACAAAGTGCAACTATTGCTTCGGTGTCACAACAAATATCCGGAGTCACATGTGTGCAATATTAAAAACTTAAATCCCACATTTAATGAAATATTACCTAGTATTTATGGGTAGCTTCAATACAAAAGCCTTTATAGAGTTTTTGCAAGCTGTGACAGTAATATTGAATGCATACCAAATTTAAAATACTACAAATGCACCAGTTAAGACACAGAAAAACTTCAGTGAGCAATCAGCAAGACAACCTATCCACCTAAGGGTGCTTCCAAAGCAGAAATATTGCTCTGGTTTTTGAGGGTAGAGAGCACTGTGAAAAAATGCTCTAACAACAAGGAAATTTTTGATCATAATTGATGAGAAAACCTTTGTAAGACTTAATTTTATTTATTTCTTTTAAAGATTCTTGACTTCTCTACTCCATGATGACCTTTGACTGCATACTACTAAAATCTTACTTCCTTCCACTTCCTTTACTGGCTCCCTTCCCCAAGAGTACATTCTTTATATTATTTACTTAATGACCTCTTGAGATCACCTGTTCTCCTGCTCTAATATTAAGAAAGTGCCTTCCTAATTAAACAGGTTCTTCTCCCCCAACCCAAAAACATACGAACAATGAAATATTAGTAATGTGAACAGTAAGTACTTTAATGAAGAACCTATTTTATGTTTGAGTGTTTAGTCCAAAAATGTCACTCTTGTGTGATCCTTAGGTGCTAAAGCTAAACATGACACTAATGATAGCAATGCTTCCACAAATATGGAAGCAAATATTTCTCTATTAAGATGTATCTCCCTGTCCAAAGCCACTCAAACTGTATCCCATTATGAACAATATCAGTATGATTTTAGAAGAAATTGCAAGTGATACTGAGTTGCATGATCTAACAGGTAAATACCGAAAAAAGAAAAAAAAAAAGTGCTGCAAGTATATATTCCTGGCCATATTTCACAACTAATGAGTGATTTCTCTGCTCTGCCTTCATGAGGCCCCAGCTGGAGTACTGTGTCCAGATCTTGGGTACCCAATACAAGAAAGATGTAGAACTGTTGGAGAGGGTTCAGAGGAGGGCCATTAAGATGATTAGAGGGCTGGAGCACCTTGCCTAGGAAGGGAGGCTGAGGGAGCTGGGCTTGTTCGGCCTGGAGAAGAGAAGGCTGTGGGGGGACCTCATTGCAGCCTTCCAGTACCTGAAGGGAGCAGAGAAACAGGAGGGGAAATCAACTTTTTAAAAGGGTAGATAATGGCAGGACAAGGGGGAATGGACTAAAGCTAAATGAGGGAAGGTTTAGATTAGTCATTAGGGGGAAGTTTTTTTACCGAAAGAGTGGTGAGGTGCTGCAACAGGCTGCCCAGAGAGGTGGTGGAGGCCCCATCCCTGGAAGTGTTCAAGACCAGGTTGGATGGGGCCCTGGGCAATTTTGTCTAGATCCAAGCCTGGAGGTTGGTGGCCCTGCCTGTGGCAGGAGGTTGGAGCTCTATGATCCTTGGGGTCCCTTCCAACCCAGACCATTCTATGATTTTATGATTTCAGACAAATTGCACTTAAAAATGTACATCGAGGTATCTCTATTGGTTTGATACAGAGCAATTCTTTTATAGGCAAATAACAGAACCAGTGAATTGTTCAGCCACACTTCAAAACAGTCTCATCAATTCCTGTTTGCGTCTCAATCACTACTCTTTCCATCTCTTCCGTAAACGGGCTTCTAGAAGAAAACCTACAGATGGAGGCGAGATAAACACGTATCATATACCACGAGATTGTTACAGGGTCTCGTACTTCCCATTCAGCTGGGACCAACACTTCCATTTCCCGAGCAAAGGGGACGACACACATACATATGTACATGTATATCTATTCCATGCAATCCATAAACTGTGGTTACAGACTCCTTTCCGACCTCCCAAAAATTACTCTGGAAGGGGTCATTACTGCTTGGGGTACTAGCTGTCCAGCATATAGTTGAAAGCAAAATATCTCCAGTTCCTTTTCACGTGTTCCTTATATAACTCCGCTTCTTTTACTAACCACTACATCAGACAAGGAAAACTTTGGGCCCATTTGAGATTATTTGAATAAAAAACATGCAATTCTTTTTTCCTGTGTACAGATATTACATCTATTTTAGATGTAATATAATTACTTAGAAAGGCAAATTTCTTTTTTAATAATTATTTAAGAACCCATGGCTTTGTTTCTGCGACATTTGGTTCAAGTATTCTTTAATATTAATTTTCTTGGATCTTGAACATTCTAGACATTTTTGTGGTTTAGAAAATGGTTTGGTCCTCATGCATGATTAAGGAGATTTAGTTGCTGGAAGGAAAATAGTTCAAGCCCTTCTTTTTAAAAATAGGCACATGCAAAAACAGCATTTACATGCATCTCTTCAAGCAGACCCTGGTGAAACAGAGTCACAGAGAACGAAGTTGATCCCTGTGTGCAGTGAGAACATAAAGCTTATGCACCACTTAAGTCTTTAAAATAGGGTTTAAGTAGGAGTTAAGCATATTTTTTTCAGACGCTCTTCATGGGGTAAAATTTACCAACAGAAGGCTTGAATAACTTGAGCAGAGGGCAGTGGGGGCCACACAAAAGGAAGGAGTAGAGAATCATGCTTCAACATGGTAACTGTTGGTAAAGGTCAGCTTCCTACTGACAATAAAGTGCACTTGCTGTATTTATCTGGCAGATCCCTGTGACAATGGCTGGTAATCTATGGATAGCTTTTTAGAACGGTTTGAGCAGCGGCCTTTGCTCAGCATTACTATTATTCTCTAAAAAGTTTCTGTATTCAGTACTCATTTGCCCCAAACAATGCAGTAAAGAAAGATTAGGAGCCCATAAAATGACATGTAGAAAAAAAATGTAACAGTCAAAAGAAGTTCTCAGCAAAATATAAATTTTACTTTGAAATTTGTGGGTCTGGTAGTGCCTAAAAATCACATTTCCTCCATTGTCAGTGGGAAATTTTCCCTTGAGAGAAAAATCATATAATCACTGAGAAGAGATGCTGCAATCATCTGCCCCAAAATATCTGCAGGAACCAACAGAAAACAAACAAGAAAGTGAAATAAGAAAACATAAACTGTCCAAACCATATCCTGGTTTAGACACAAACCAGCAATATTTAGGCTATTTGGCACCATAAGCTGAATGACATGCCTCCTCTGACTTACACCACGGGTTTTATGCTTTTTTGCTCATGGTTGACTTAAGCCATCTTTAACGTTGAACCCTTTAGCTTTTATCAGTTTGCATCATAACCTTACTGGTATTCAGGTGTGGGTTGGGGTTTTTTTGCATGTACATGCACCCACCCACGCACATACACACACACACAATAAAAAAAAAAAGAAATTTTTATCATTATAGTATTTTGGCAGCATAATGGGAATAGACAGCAACTACTTTGTGTTACAAATTTGAATGTGAAATTTCAGAAAACCTCCTTGCATTAAAAATGAATTAACTGTGTGATTATTAATTGTGCATATTCCAATCCCTTTGTGCTGTACTGCATGTTTCTTGAATCTCATTTGAATCCTTTGGCTAAGTAATGTGTCAAGGGGGGTACTAGCCTGAATGCCTGAGTTATTTAAAAAGCAGGACAGCACTTCCAGATTAGAATACCAATGAGTGGGGTTAAAAAGGCTCTACTGTAGTTGGAGGGCAGCTCTCAGTCTGAGTAGTACCTGAAAAGGACCTCTATGGACTAATTTTCAGAATCACATTGTAATGTGGGCTCATGTCAATCATCAGAACAGACAGCTTCATCCCATGATATAAACTAGTTATACATTCAAGAGCTGCCAGAGGATCTTCATTAAAAAGGGACTTAGCATTAAAAGAAGGAGGTTGTTTTATTATAATACTTCAAACACAGTTTTTTGTTTTATATGTTCTCAGAAATCTTTTTTGTTCTTCTTCACAATATCAAAAAAGTGCCACAGAAGAAGCAAAAACATTAAATATTCCAATTTTTAATGGGAATCAAGGTAGCTTTCTGGTTTAAGGCATTAAAAATCATATACATTTTTCTAAATATATTCATGTCTTTGAATAACAAAAAGAAGTCTCTAGATGTAATAGGAGGATGTTTTTAATCTTTTGTGAGAAGGGATTTGCAGAGCTGACTACTCAAGGTACAATATCTACTGGCAAAGTATATCAGTGAGAGCTTTATACATATAAATTTGTATAAAACCTTTGGGCTATCCACAAGCTTCCAGATACCAGTTAGATATTACAATCCATGTCATTAAAATTTAATATGATTGTGTTAAGAAGAAAACATTAACAATATCCATGTAAGTAAATCATTGACACAGTAATCTAGTATTTCAAGAAACCTTAACAGAGGTTTATTAAAAAATAAATAGATAAATGTATCTATTTACCTATATGGGTGTCATTTCAAAGAACCTGATTTAAATATAATTTCACAAGTCATGCAACTTCTTCAAAGTAGCTGGGAGTATTTTGATCTAAAATTGTCACTGCCTACCTGCTTCATACAAAGATAAATTGTTTATAGAAATCTAATTGAAATGAGAAGGTCTTCCTTTATGAGAATAATAAAACGTCCAGTCTAATGTTTTCTGCTGTGTCTTTTAAAGCTATAGCACTTACATTCTGCATTATTTTCTGTCCTGAGAAGATCTTCAACTGTAGCCCTTTTCTTTTTTTTTAAAATCAGCTCAACAATAATAAAGAGACAATAGTTACAGCAAGCATTCCATTGCACAGTGCTTTCCATTTTCTACCTTCACAAATAT
>VZTU01019135.1:0-59867 GCA_013400835.1 Zapornia atra
GGGTTGGAAGGGACCGCTGGAGACCATCACATTTAGACTTGATGATCCCTCAGGATCACTTAGAGCAGGCTGCACAGGATCACGTCCAAGTGGGTCTTGAATATCTCCAGAGAAGGAGACTCCACAACCTCTCTGGGAAGCCTGTTCCACTGTTCTGTCACCCTCAGAGTGAAGAAGTTTTTTCTCATGTTCAGATGGAACGTTCCACATTCCCATGTGTGCCCATTGTCCCTTGTCCCATCATTGGGCACCACAGGAAAGAGTCTGGACCCATCTTATAGACATCCACCCTTTAGATATTTGTAAGTATTGATGAGATCCCCTCTCAGTCATCTCCAGGCTAAACAGACCCTCAGCCTTTCCTCATACAAGAGGTGCTTCAGTCCCCTCATCATCTTTGCTGTGTCGGATGGACTCTCTCCAGTACTTCCCTGTCTGTCTTGAACTGGGGACACCAGAACTGGACACAGTGCTCCAGATGTGGCCTCACCAGGGCAGAGCAGAGGGGGAGGTTAACTTCCTTTGACCTGCTGACCACGCTCTTCTTAATGCACCCTAGGACACCATTGGCCTTCTTGGCCATGAGGGCACACTGCTGGCTCATGGAGAATTTGTTGGCCACCAGGACTCCCAGGGCCTTCTCCTCAGAGCTGCTTCCCAGCAGGTCAACCCCATGCCTGTACTGGTGCCTTGGGTTATTCCTTCATAGGTACAGGCCCTTGTTGATTTTCATTAGGTTCCTCTCTGCCCAGCTCTCTAGGCTGTCCCGGTCTTACTGAATTGTTTTATGTTTTCTTAGAGGCAGAAGAAGGGAACAGTTGTCCATCTTGCATGCCCTGATTCTTGCTTTCATGAACAGCATTGGTCATTAAAACAAAACAGTTCATGTTGTGTTTTAAAGGTACTGCTACACTGTGGGAAACAGGAAAGGTTCTGAATTGCAATTCATGGCGGCTTCTTCCACAGCTAATTTTTAAAGACTTGCCAGATAAATGGACAAATGTATGATAAGAACACATTTAATTAGCTCTGTTCCCTGAAATGATGTGCAGAGATAAAATATAGTTTGTACCATATTCTTTTTTGTGATTCCATTAAGTGTATACTGTCTGATACAGTAACTATAAAGAAGTGAGAATTGTCCATAAAAAGTAATAGGCTGAATAAAGGGGAATGTGACAGGGAAAGGTATTGTGTTAAAATAGTCTGTCTGACCTTAATCACAGTTTTAGTCTTAACGAAAACTGCCTGCTTTAAAAAAACTTTTACTCTGTGTGTGTGTGTGTGTGTGTGTGTGTTGCTTTAAGAGTTTCAGCTCAATATTTCCTTCAAGTTTGTGCATCTGAAGTTTATTTCTGGACATATTTTTACGGTCTGGCTGACATCTCCTTATCCGAAGCTTCCCCCAAATAAATGAAAGCTGCAAATACTGCCTGTGTTACGGCTTGCTCCTTTGAAGATGGAGCAGCTCACATTTCTCTGCGTCTACTGGTTGCATATGTTTCCTTTTGTCTGCAGTACCAGCCTATCTTTCTTTGTCTTCAAAATCTGTGTTGGATTAGTGTAAACGGTGCTACCAAAGGCTGGGCATTGAGCACCAAGACAACGCGGTCATCTTTAAACACATTTCCTGCTTTAGTTCACATATGGTTTTATTGCCATGGCTTATAAATTGTCACCTGTAATGGTGAAATAGGGCTCCATAACCTGGACTTACACTTCAGAGCCTAATCTTTGTGTCCAGCTATCCCTTAAGAAATGGTGAGCAAGTGGCCATTTATCTCTGTATTTTTTTCCAAGTACTCTGATGCAGACTTTATATTAACTCCAGAATTACAATTTGCCTTGCAGGGAAAGAAAAGAAACATGATCCAAATTTGTAAATGAACTCTTAGTCTCAATACTGTAAGCTTGTTTCCAGATACCAATAGACCTTATCCTGCCAGAAGGTTTTAAATGCAAAGTTTTGGTAATATATAAAACATTTACCTTTCTCAAAGCCAGCTTTGTGACACTCCATTACTGTAATTTCCATTTCCAGCTTGGCAATACCAATAAATAAAAATGAGAAAATGCTTCGGTCACCCGTCTCTCCCCTCTCTGATGCATCAAAACACAAACACCCCAACGATGATTTAACTTCCTCCAACAGACCTAATGGCAGCAGTCTATTACCTTCCATCTCCTCCAGCAAAAAACATAAGGGTGAAATCCAGTCCCAGCCACATCCCGGAGATTTCAATGTAAGTTTATGCTGTTGTTCACAATACAAAGCCTAGCTGCATGTTTTTTACTTTGTATTGCAGTTTTGGATAGTTTTGCAGAATGTTATGCAAAAAAAAAAAACCAGCAAAAATGGATGTTGTGTTGTAAGTTTAGATTTTCTGATTTGGGGTTTAGCAAGGCACAAAAGAAAGGAAAGAGGGCAGGCTGCAAAGTGGGCAACTAAGCAAAAGGTAAAAAGTCAATGGCCCAAAGCAAATGGCTTTGGACTTCCAGAATATTGCTTGGGCACAATGCATGTCCCCTACATCCCCAAGTGTGGTGCATAAGGCCTCTACTGTATAAGGCCTCTACCCAGCCACTGCCAAACCAGGAGTGTGCCTGCAGACAAGTTCTCTTACATGTCTTAACAACCAACTTCCTCAGGCACTTTCACTTACTCTTGACACAGGTGAAGAGCTTAGCAGCAGCCTCACCACTCAGCTCCATCAGATACCCAGCACTCGGATACTTATCAGAGTCTTGCTTACACTAGATATGTCCAGAGTGCCGCGTTACTACACCGCATGGTAGCCACTGCCCGCAGAGCATGGAGAGAGAGGAGTAGATGCTGTTCCCATTTATGCATGAGTTCTGTGATTAGGATGCTGGACTAAAGAGCCCATTAGCTCTCCTGATTGAAGGAATTCACATCTCTCTTACCTCTCAAAATCTTACTCTACCCTCCAACTACAAGGATACTGCTGGTAGAAGATCAAGGGCAGAATATTGTCACAACCTCCTCTTTAAGCTGTTCTGCATTATGTGAAATACCTGGAAGAAGCAATTTGGGTACCATCATATTGATATCCGCTGCTGGAGCGTATAGTCAAGCTGTTAGGGCACTCTGCTCCTGCTAGAAAGGCCCGTGCTCCTCTCCTTGGTACAAAAGCTGTTTATATATTTTATCCTATGTCTATTTGTTGTACTTGTTATTTGATACATAAGAGGCTTCAAAAGCCTAGGGATTAGTGCCTAAGCAACTTTCAGAAAAACAAACTGCCTCAGTAGCAGTGCTCTTTTCCAGCTACTTTGCTGTGGTGATAACTAGCCCCACAGTTTATGTTAAATGCATATGTATATAACTAAATATATTGAAGTTTTGAGTGTGGAGGGGGAAGTGATAACTATAATCTTTATATTGGACACTTTTTCAAAAACAAGTTATAAATTGTGTGCTTTGAGATATCTCACAGATGATGTTGGTAAATTGAAATAAAATTAATTAGATAAAAATACTCCAATAAAAATAAATCTTAACATAGTAATTTATGTTTGCATTTATTAATTGTAATTTTTTTAACATTTTTAACTTCTAAAATGTAAGTTTAGAGGTTTATAACCCATTCAGAATTATAATGATACGATTCTTCACTGGGTATCTTGAAAACAATTTAAATTCCTTCACAGGCAAATGTGCTGGAAATCAAAAGTAGAAGGTGATTGCTTTATGATCCACACCCTTAGCAAACGCTAAGTTTCACTGAGATTTTCTGCATAGCCTAGCAATGCACCATTTGGTCAACACTTTAACAACCTTTGCAGTAAAATTCTTATGTATCTGGTTATTCATCTGAAAACTTCAGCCTGCTGAACTGATCTGGATGTGCCATAGAGAAAATGAGAGCTCATGAACTATAAATGTTGAAGCTAGCTCTGGTTTATCCCATCTTCCCATCTGGCACATAACTGGCATGCATAAGTGGTCTACAAGCCAGGGAGCAGCTTTTATCCACTTGAGCTTTTTGTCTATGTCCCTATTGCCTTTCTGTCTGTCACCTGACAGAGAAGGGACACTGCTCTCTGGCAGCGGTTACCAACCAAAAGCAACCTCTGTCTCTCTGCTTTGCCCTGAACCAGTGTGTGGCAGCCCACACGGCAGGTCACTCAGTGGGATGAAGGGCTCATGCGGTCTCTCAAAGAACCCAGCTGCAGCCAAGAGAAAGCATGAGATCCTGCCCAAAGACAGTTGCTTCTGCTGTGGCACAGAGCAGTGACCTTTTAAGCTGATCAGGGACCTACAGGAGAAAGAAACCTGAAGCTTCACCTACAAATTCATACTGCACAGGCACATCAGCAGCGCAGCACGAAAGGAGTCGAACAAGTGAGCCTTGCTCTCTCAAGGCAAAGTACAATGCTGGTTTGGAAGTTGAAGACTAGACATGGACCTTAACCTTCTAAATGCCCACAATAGCTCTATTCTTTAGTAAATTGTCCTACTGTATTTCAGAGTGTTTGGATAGTTACTAAATAGTTTAGCTCCATTTCTTCTGTGTATCACGTTGCAACTTGAGCCCTTTACAAAGTGGTCTGAGGAGTATCTGTGAATTTGTGTGTGTCAGTGACAGAATATATCAGTTATGTGCACCCCACGCTGAAACAGGAGGAAAACTAACTGCCAATTTACAACACAATGAAGGGATTCTGTCATTCACTAGTTTCTTTTTTGAAGTTAGTAGCCAATTCCTCAATGTTTTCTCTGCTGTTTGTTGTCTAGAAAGCAATTCACATCAATTCAGAAAATGTTCTTCTCTGCAATAAGCCCCAGTCCCAAACAGAGCCTTGGTCACCTCTCTCCAGCACACCCAGGGACTGCAGAAGGACAAAGCTTATCTTTGATGATATGTAAGTACAAATTACTTTAAAATAAAGAAAACAATGTAATTCGTTGTGTTTAAAGACAGAAAAACAAAATTTGTCCAAGAGCAGCTGAACCATGGCCAGAAGTAGTATAGTAATACTGTACGTTGAGCCGTGAATGAGCCGTACTGTATAAACTCTAATTTTTCATTATAAATTAAGCCTCTAATCACCAGGGAGTAGTGAGGACTGGTTGTTCCCTAAAGGACAGGGAGCTAGGAGCCAAGGGGTAAAACATGTCTCACAGGGCAGGGGTCATGCCAGATGAGGGTCCAGACCCAGAACACCCAAGCAAGCTGAGCAGGGCAGGCCCAAGGGTGGAATCAGGCTTAACCAAGAGTCCAGATCCTCAGAGAAGCCCATGGTGGTGAGGCTGGTTCAAGGCCTGGCCAGGAAGTCAGAATCAGGTCCTGTGAGGGTCAGGCCAGATATACAGAGCAGTGGTCAGGTCCAGCCAGGAAGACAGTCCCCCGGTCAGGGTCTAGATCAGTGAGGGCCGTGGTCAGACACAAGCATGGCTTGTGCACCAGCAAGGGCAGAGGACATATGGAGACTTCTATCCCTGAGCCTTGACAGCTGCTGCTGTCATTGCTACTGCTGCTCAGAACAATGTATCACAAAGGGAGGGCAGGTAGGAAGCAGTTTGCATGAATACCTGGGATTCAGGGATACCTGGCCTTCCCCAAGTCCACTACATCCTTCAAACATCCTCTGGTCTCCTTCTCTGAAAATTATTTCATCTTGTAATTGTCTTTCTTTTTGGTAAAATAAAATTGCTGATTTGTTTCCCAAGGTCATTCAGGACGTGTTCTTATTTAGATAAGGTAAAAAGGTGAAAGTAAAGGTTGAAATCCCAGTATCTAGAAAAAAACAGATTCTTTTTCACTGGTGATGTTCTGACCTGAAAATACGGATTTATTTTTTTCTGGCTAGTGTAGAAGAGGTTTCATTCAAGCTGTGCCTCAGACTGCCTGGAGCTCTGTAAGCTGTGTGACCTTGACACACCTTTTGTACTCTCTGGCTTTCACCCACAACATCTCTCTTATGCCAAAGGAAACCCTGGGATAACACCCTTGTTTCCTCAGGAGCTTCTTTCTACCAGAACTGGGGTTATTTTATTGTAATAATAATACTAATACCAAGTTTTGTTCACTGTACCTGGTCTGAGGGACAACTGGAGGGATGACAGCCTCTCCTAAAGAGGCTTTGTACTATAAACTGTAAAGAATTCCCATAGGCTTCATAAAGCCGTAACTGGTTTGTTTGTCAAGAAGAGAAGGCTGGTGAGATTAATTTCTATATGTGTTCATGGCAGTCATAAGGAGATTTAAGTTGAATAAATGTAATCAGTTTTTCTTCCCTTTTGGAGAAGGCCCTCCCCTGTGTATATATCCTTATTTTCCCTTCTTCTCCACTTCCCTCCATGTTTTTTAACTCTTTCGGTGTATTTTTTCAACAATTTCAGTTGAAGAAATTTGGAACTGTTTAGAAGTACAACCTAACTCTTCATATATCTGAAAAGACTATATCATCTCTAATTTACTTGCAGCTGTTCAGTTTTTCTGCAGTTTAAACATGTACGTAGAAGGCAGAAAGGTATCAGTGTGCCTGGTAAAAGTCAGAATTGTAGGCATGCTCAATCTGTTTGGATTAGAAAAAAACACAATCAGAAACAGCTACAACAGAACTATTGTGTCTTTGTTTTATTTGCCCTCAAGATGCTGGCAAAAAAAAACAGGGAAGCTTGTTTGTTTCAATTTTCCCCTAGAATACTGTCATAGGCTTTTTTCACTATCTCTATCATCTAACAGGCTTTTATCACTTGCTTTCTCCATTAGTAATACATGTGATTGCTCTGGCAGGCATCTTCAATAAAGTTGTTTCACCTTTTCAGGGAGATAGAACTGTTTGTGTATGGTGCCTTCCATGTATAATGTCCCCAAGCAACTTGTGGCCCATTAAAAAAAAAAAAAAGAAAAAAAAAGCAATCTGAAAAGCTACATAAGATAAAACACAGAATCAAGTATGCCTTAATTTGCCCTTAAAACCCAGAAACAGTTAAATGCCTGTTGTTTTAACTAAAGAAGGGAGATTTTCATGTACTACAACTGTCATCCACAACCTGTCTCTAGGAAACACCACCAGAATACCAGCTATACTAGATCTTGATCCTGAAATTACTGTGCAGAGAAGTCACTGAAATGTAGCAGATTAGACTGGCTGCAAATGTTAAATGTCAACAAATTTGACTCACATGCTCAGAGGATCAAATTAAACATGGCAGCCAGCGTCTTTCAAATTCATACAGCACCACAGCAGAGGATTTGAAGAAATGCAATACAGTAGGTCTCAAATTATGTAGTAATCCTAATGGCAGCATTTTGTCCAAAATGATGCCTATGAAGTATTTCATCTCATAATCCATGAAGTTCTGAATTACTGTAATCCAGCCATGGCTTTAAAGTCTTCATTTTAATCAGAATCTATAGTTTTTTATGAGACTAAATCCCTTACATTTGATTTGAAACAACAACTAATTTTTTTGACCAATCGGTGTCTCTATGCTTTATTCTCAATTTATTTTCTCCAGATCATTGACAACAGCTGTCACTAGCAATAAATTGGAACACAAGTAGGTCAATAAAAAGTATATCTTGCTTGGCAGAGTGCTGTATGCACACACATCGCAATATAAAAGTAAATATAGCTAACAAAGTCTTCAGAATGCAGGCAAAATCCTACTTGCCCTGATTTGCCATTGTTTACTGCCTGCTCTAAATACACTTCAAGCTACCCAGCATGCCCTGTATAAGTGACATCAATGCTGTTTCCAGTATTAATTCTTAACAAGATTTCCTAGATATTTTTTTGGCCATTTCTGACTCCATGAAGAGAACATTTTCAAGGCTACATAATAATGCTTCAAGCCAAATTCAGTCCTGCTGTAATTCCACTGAATAACAGAATTCCCAATAACTGTATTGAGGAACAAAGTCTGTTGTCCTTAATAAGCACAGACATGCTGCAGGTGCCCCAGGGCACGGTCCTACACCCTCCTCAAAATACTGCATGTGTGGTAGAAAAAAGAGCAGAGTGTACTCAGCTTCCCAGTCTTCCTTATGGATAAATCAGAACATGCTCCTCAGGATTATTTTCTCACTTGCATTGTGGGTTACCTTTTAAAATTTGAGGTGTCTTTTTTCTTCACTTGTTTTCCCTTTTTTCTGGCCTTGTAGGAGCAAGATAATCCATCTTCTTCAGCTTTTTTTAATATAAGTTAATATTTTGTTCAGTGGGTTTTCCATCTTTATGGATTTAGGTGCTACACACACCCACCAGCTTTACGTTGACCAAAGGATATATCCTGCTGTGAGACAGCATTCCTGTTTGTCAACCAGTAAACCATACACCCAGAAAAAACTCAGCCTGTAAAGGTGTTACACATAGAGCTCATAAAGAACTCAAAAGATAACTTCTTGGCACTTCCCTTTGGTTTGGCTTGAACCCCAAAAGTCTCCTTTTCAGTCTCCTCTTCTTTGTTCTGCCTCAGAGGAGAAAGCAAAAGGCATTCTTGGGTTGTTACTCCCATACCACACCTGGAATTCATCTCACTTTTTGATTGCTCAAAATGCCTGAAGGACACCTGGTCCTTCACACATCCTCAGGAACACAGTTAAGGAAAAGAGCTTCACTCCTCTTCTCAGCAGCAATCTAAAAAATCACTGGTGGGATAGTCTGACATCTACTACACTCAGTTCCTCACAAATTCATACACTACTTTGGACTGCTCCATTTCTTAGCTTTGGGAGATTTCAAGACTTCATCTGACCATCTCATTCTCTCTCTCCTTCCCTTCTTACTTGTGGCACTGAATTTTCTCATGTGTACATTGCACATGAGGGAATAACATTATACTGTTAGACAGCAGACATTGCCTCCCATAACTAGCTAATTAAGTAGCCTTTTCTCTGCAAGACCACCTACCCCTTTCTTTTTCTGGTGGAAAATAGATGCTTAATGAGCTCTTGCAGGAGATTCTCACAGGCTAAAGATTATATAGCAAGTCCAGAGGAGGGCTTCGAAGATGATCAAGGTGCTGGAGCACCTCTCCTATGAAGACAGGCTGAGAGAGTTGGACTTGTTCAGCCTGGAGAAGAGAAGGCTCCAGATTGATCTTAATTGTGGCGATTCAATACTTAAAGGGGTCCTACAGGAAAGTGGGAGAGGGACTGTTCCCCAGGGAGTGCAGTGATAGGACAAGGGGCAATGGCTTTAAGCTGAAAGAGGGTAGGTTTAGGTTAGAAGAAATTCTGTATTATGAGGCCGGTGAGGCCCTGGCTGAGGCTGCCCAGGGAAGTTGTGGCTGCCCCCTCCCTGGCAGTGTTCAGGGCCAGGTTGGATGGGGCTTTGAGCAACCTGGGCTAGTGGAGGGTGTCCCTCCCCATGGCAGGGGGGTGAAACTAGATGGGCTATGAGGTCCCTTCCAACCCAAAGCAGTCTGTGATTCTATGATTCCGTATCCATGCCCCTCCTCAGTTCCTGTGGCCAAGTGGTCCAGCACTGTTTATGTGATTAAACTCTCTTCACACCCCAAAACAAAGAACACTCACTGCCTCCTGAGAACAGTCCCTCGCCTGGGCTGTCACCCAGCTGTGCCCAGACATTGTCTGAGACTGAGCTCAAAACTGTGCCAGGGAGAGTATTAGCAATTAAACAGCATGGATGATCAAATGTTGGAGCTGGTATCTTTACCCTGCTTATTTCACTTTCACAGTGAAAGAGGGTAGGTTTAGGTAAAGCCAAAGAATGGGTTTATTGGCAGACTGAGTCTGAAATAGCCTCTGACAATTTTACCACTCAATAAAAAGGGTTTGTTTGCATAAATTGATTTTGATGTGCCTTTTTCTTACTCTGCAGCTTGACTACAAAATATCTTTAGTCCACAGTGCATCGTAACAGTGAGCAGAGCTCAGAAAACCTTCCTCCAGGTCCCAGCAGCAAGCAGAATCTCTCATATAGAAGGCAGTCTCCCCCACCAGTCTCTCCCAGTCTTCCCTTGCCTATACAACTGGTGAGCAATGAGCAGACACCTACAGCAGGTGATGGGCACCTTTCAAACCCCTTTGCGGCAATTTGACTAGGCTAGGCCTCTTCCTAAATATCAGGAATGCTCATCTAACCTCCCATGGTATTTACTGTTCTACCATATTTCTGGTTCTTAGCAGAGATTGTTTTCCACAGGTTTGGTATCAAACATCAGTTTCTCCTTGAAGAGCTAGAAGTCCATGCCAGTGTAACTCAGGGTTTGTCTTCTTGTGATGGATCACAGATTACTGTGGGTTTTCAGCACCCTTGATGCCAAGATTCACAGGTGCAGCGTGTAAGAGACATTCTAGTGCCCCTATTTGCACCACTGTTCCTAAGTCAGGTTTGCTGCCCCCATAAGCAGTGGAAAATATCTTTACATACATCTGAAGAGTGTACCTAAAGTCCATTTTCCATAATATAATTACACAGAAATTCCCCTTTTGGACTAGAAGGCTGTCTTTAATGGCCCTTGCATGCAAAGGCTGTAATCCCCCAAGGAAACCTGGGAGCTTTCCTGATCATTCCTTCAACATATAAGGAATATTTTCACCTTGCAGAGATACTGCCCCACACTAGCACAGGATCATAACCACTTTAGCCTAGAGAAGCACAGACTGTTCAAACTAATTTTTAGCCTGGGAGTACCCTGTTCATCTTGAGAACCAACAATGAGTCATGGAGCTGCAGAGGGGCTGTGATGACTTAATGCATGTGAGGAATATGAATTCTCAAAATCTCCATCATATGCTTTCCTGATCTTGTAGTGCATGGTTATGATTCCTTTCAAATCCTGTGATTACTGAAGCTTCTTAGAAGGGCATTGCAAGACAGAGCCCTGGACAAAATCTTTGTTTCAGGATCTCCTGCTCCTTTCAGTGTAGTTACCCCATTCACTGACTCAGGTTTCACATGCACTCAACAGTTTCACCCACACCTTGGCTTCTCACTTGTCAGAGCTGGGGACATGGGAGCTGGCTGCCAGATAGTCCCTCTCCCAAAAAGATCTTTCTCCCTTCGGTTTTCAGCTGCCTCTTGGAAATTCAGGATGTGATTCCATGCCATTTTAAAACCATACAAACATAGACTGCTGTTGGCCTGCCACCTCTCCCTACTTCTGACTGTAAAGGCTTTCACTCCATCTGTGACTGAATTTAGTTGATTTCAGAGTATCTATTTAGCATACAAGAGAAGAGACACAACTGTAGTTTGTCTGCAAGCATTTGATGTTTTCCCCCACTGCTTTCAGTACAGGAGCTCAAGTGCCTTTCATTCTACTCCCTTTGTGTGTACACTTTGCCCTTGCATGATTTAGTCTAGATATTGATTTCACATGGATATCTCTAAGTCATGAATCTAGGTCATGCCCAGGAATTTGTAGTGGATTTTGACTCTTTGTCTTGATCTCTCATATTTCACTACATTGACATGGTTAGTCTGGGGCATGTTGCATTTTTCCCAAAATAGGAACCTGTACTTATTTTATCTTTCTTCATGTAATTTAAATTAGGTGCCAGGCTTTATTTCTGTCCACTACTTTTTGCAACAGTATCTCCTTCTCTAGGTATCCGAACTATTCATCTGTTCATCTAACCTAAGCTATTGACCTTGTTACATGAAGCCCAACAAGATAATAGTTGTGTAGTTGGGTGATTGAGTAAATTTTTCTTACATTTGGCCTGCCTCCAGTCAGATCCTTTGTTCCTGCCTTTCTGAAATGTCTCCAGTATTATCATGTAAAGGGGTCACAGATTCTCTCTGCCTGCCCCGCTGTTGGATCTGCCATAGTGATCATGAGACTCCCATAACTGGGTACCCACCTTCCAGAGTGCCACGGGCTCTCCCCCACCCCACCCTGTGTGCCGCTGTGTGGGCCATGCCCCAGGCACAGCAGTGCCATGCCCCATAAAATAGCATTTATTTTAAGTTGTGGAATGGACAGGAGGCCATGATACATCAGGGGAGAACACCATTTTGTATAGTGGCATCTTCTCTGCAGCTTCAGCTCTGCCTTTTAGCCCCAAGATGACCATCCTTATCTGTGACCCAACATGTCAGGCATGCTCCAGACACATGTCTCGGTGTGAAAAACCAAATAGGCAGGGCTGTATACTCCTACCTTTCACTTTATGTGGTTTTATTGCTCATAGAGGATTTGCTTCTCTTCTTGGACTGAAAGTTCAAGGCCTACTTGCCCCTCTACTCTGCCCTGGTCAGGTCCCACCTGGAGTACTGTATCCAGTTCTGGGCTCCCTGGTATAAAAAAGACAGGGATGTCCTGGGAGGAGTCCAGAGGAGGGCTATGAAGATGGTTAAGGACCTAGAGCATCTCCCCTATGAGGACAGGCTGAGTGAACTGGGACTGTTCAGCCTGGAGAAAAGAAAACTGAGAGGGGATCTTATTAATGTTTATAAATATCTCAAGTGTGGGACACAGGGGGAAATGGCCAGCCTCTTTTCAATGGTCTGTGGGGACAGGACAAGGGGCAATGGCCTCAAGTTGGAGCACAGAAAGTTCCACACCAATATGTGGAAGAACTTTTTCACAGTGAGGGTGACAGAGCCCTGGCACAGGCTGCCCAGGGGGGTTGTGGAGTCTCCTTCTCTGGAGATATTCAAGACCTGTCTGGATGCCTCCCTGTGCAACCTGTCCTAGGGAACCTGCTTTGGCCAGGTTCCTGATTTGACCCGATGATCTCTGGAGGTCCCTTCCAACCCCTACGGTTCTGTGAATCTGTGAATCTATTGGCACATCTTCAAAACTGGGCAAGGGCTAAGCCTGGCTATGCCAGTTTCTTCTGATTTTCCCTAGCTCTGGTCAAATTTTGAAGTTGCTTGTTTGGTTGTTCTGCTCCCTTCCAGAACACCCACCATTTTAGGGTCTAGATTACTAAAGCTGTGAAACTGGTCTTACATTTAAAATTATGATTTAAGCTGCTTTTATTGCCTGCAATTGTTGTACACTGAGGAAGCACTAGTTTGTTTTTTTATAACACTTCAGCAGCATTATCTCTGAAGGGTATTAAAATATGCACTTGGCTACATTTATGATGTTTAATTGAACTTTTATTAGTTTTTTTAATGTATCCTCATAAAGCACCATACCACAGTAAGAAATAATGTACAAGTGGTAGATTATGTAAATTAAGCAAAAAATGCTATAGTTTAGTATTTAGTTCATATAAAATATAAAAATTAGATGAAAAATGGAGGCTTGAATGCAGTTATAATTAAAATTGTATATTGGAGTCTAAGCTAGACCGTACTCTGTAAATACCAGCGGTTGCGCCGAGTTCCGAGGAGATTATGTTGCAGTAGATGCTGATAAATTACTGTACAAAGTCAGGCTTTTATTGATTCACTTTGTTTGATTCTCTTCCCCTTTTTTTACTGCATGAGTTTACATTTTTGCAATTATCTGCTAAACTGGATTAAATTAAATTCAGAGAAGGCAGCGACAGACAGAGGTGGCAGAGATGCACTGTTAATGGCACAGACCTAAATAGGATGAGAGGAGCATACACACACAGAGGCATTTCACCTGGGTAATGGTAACATCACTCTTAGGAGCTCAACAGCCCAGAAATTCTGAAAGGCTGCTTCTGGAAGGGGGGTAATTACGATGCCCACAGCCATCTCACCTCATGCTGGGATCCTGCCCGACATCCCCAGCGATGGAAATGCTGCCTTTCCTGCTGGTTTTCGACAAGCTCCCAGAGCAAGCGGTGGCCAGGCGCAGGCGAGCGAGGGAGATGGGGGACAGTAGCGGATTGTTTGATAGATTTCATCCTGGATTCAGCCACAGCCATGCTGCTGAGGCTGCCCTTGTCAGAGTCATAAATGGTTTGAATGCCGCTGCTGAAAAGGAAGCCTGGCCTTGTTTGTACTATCAGATCTAGCCATGGGGGGGTTATTCTGTAAAAGGCTGGATTCTGTTGCACTGCCTAGGTGACTGGCTAGTGTTGACTGAGAATGCGTTGAACTGGTTCCAGCCGTACTTGATTGCTTTCCCCAATCAACATAGTAGGGTAAATTCTCCTCGAGAGCAGCCAGTTTCACATAATGACACTTGATCCCAGGGAGAATTCACCAGCAGCCTGACTTACTTGGCACTGATGTTTTACGCTTTTTCTCTTGCTTTTCAGAGAGATATATGAGATGCATTAGAGCAGTGTATTAGAACTCCTTCTTGGTTTTGTTGAGGAGGACTATATTTCTAAAAGTACCAACAATCAGATATTCAGAAACAAAAGACTTCCTTGTGCAGTCAAGATTATTAACAGAGATAAAACACTTGATTGTACCTGTTAATTTGAACTCAGGCTTCTTTTTAAATTTTATTTTTTAAAAAAGAGGCCTTTTTTTTTGTAAATCTGGAGTGACAATGCTGACGCCAATAGATACATACAACTGTATACACCTTAAGAATCTGACTTAACTGCCCAACAACCAGAGGTGACTGAACAATCCATGACCAGTAACCTCTTTAGCCTAACAAAGAGACTCTACTGCTGTTTCTACTACTCACATCCACCCCAGTTCAACCAGTAGCCTGGTGCCACTTTAACCCTGTAGAATTCTTCCCTATTCTGTGGCGCCTCAGGCTGTAGTAGGGCTGTGATCTGCAGAGGGATTGCAAACCTTAAACCAAAGACCTGAAAAGGACATTAGCTGTAGATCTTTCTGAATCCCATCGGTGAGAAAGCAGATTTAGATCTCTTCAGTAACATATAATTACACATTGCCTCTCAACAGTAACATATAATGGTATCTGAAGTTAGCATGCAGTGAGGTTATCTGCAGATTACTCCGTCAGATTACCGCAGATTTCACTAAAAAGACACAGTTAAAGAGGAAATTCCAGTGAACCTGAAAGTTCGCAACAGTTAAGGGTTCTCAGTCAGTATAAAATCAGAATATGATTAACAATCTTCTGTGAACTTCACAGATGTGAAATGTGGAGTGTGCAAAGGAACAATCCTGAGTAATTAATTTATGCGTCCTCTTTCTCATTTGTCTTCACATGTACGTGAGCTGAAGTAACCTGTTATCTTCGAGGAGCCTATAGAAGAAGGATTGTTTTTTTGGTTGGGTTTTTGGTTTTTTAACTTAATAATATAATAAACTAGTATACTGGATTTAAAAGGACAAATGGTGTTCACTTGCAGTGGGAACCTAAAGAAAACTAAACTCAAAACCTTTCTTTGTCATTAAAAAAAACCCAGAAAATAATTAAATCCATGCACATTCTTACTGTGTCACTAATATGCTATAAGAATTATATGCAATGTACATAAGCTGACATTAAATCTGTAGGACATCTCAGCTTTCCATTTTCACCTCACATGCACATTAAGAATCTGAATAGAAAGTTTATGAACATGTAGTGATAAATGGAAGAACAGCATTTCATAGGAGGCATAAAGAGATCAGAATTCAACTTGGCATGTTTATTAACACTATTGAACAAGCACTGTTTAAGAAACAGAAGAAAACATACCCTATCCTTTTTTTTTCCCAATGAACCTTAATTTCTGTTAGGTATCCCCTGATTTGTAAATGAACCCTGTATTTTTCCTATGGAAATACCTAAACATTCGCATTGACATTATATACCTTTTGCCTTAAAATAGCCCCTTAATAGTTTCTTTTTTTATATTAGGCTTCCCAAAAACCAATAGGACATTGCACAAACCAGTGACTTCAGTTTCTGCACGTTGCACTATGATGAACCACCCCATGGCAGGGGGCCCTCAAAGCAAGCCGCTTGGCTCAGTAATGTGTGTGCCTCTTGCTAATAATACCCTCATTGCTAATCATCACTGAGGAGAATAAATCCTGCTAGTTGAAAACCATTTTACAATTAACTTACAAATAAGTAGACAGTAATTACATTGTGTTATCTCACTTTGTTTTTACAGCCTCTTACCGTGCATCAAAGCAGCAAATCAGACATATAGTGCGGGATGATATATGGTCAGGGATGTTGCAAAGGACATGTTTTAATGACCTGAGTTTAAGAGGATCATGCAAAGGTTCATCACTTTGATCATTTCAGAGACATGAGACCAATGTTTTGTTGATTTTCTCTGCTCTACTTTGCTTTTTGACACTTAATAGTAAACCATCTTACCTAGGTCAGCACACAAGATGAAGAGAGACAGGACTAACTTACATTTTTTAAGAATTCTTTCAATGGTCTTCAATGAAAACGTACTTATTTTTCTATATCAAACTGCCACCTTTTCAATGTCTAATATTTCATAATTGACTGTTGTGATTTAACCCCAGCCAGCAGCCAAGCACCACGCAGCTGCTCACTCACCCCTCCCCCTCAAGGGAATGGAGAGAAAAATGGAAAAAACCCTTGTGGGCTGAAATAAAGGCAGTTTAATAGGATAACAAAGGAAGAGAATAATAATAGTCATAATAAGAAGAAGAAAACCAGACAACAACAACATAATAATAAATAGTGATACACAAATGAAATTGCTCACCTCAAGCAGAAAAACAACCCTATGCCCATTTTTCCACCTTGCAGCCTCCCCAATTCCTTAGGGAGCATGACGTTGTATGTTAGGGAAGATCCCTCTGGGCAGCCTGGGCCAGCTGTCCTGGCTCTGCTCTCCCAGCTCTTTGCACACCTGGCAGGGTGTGGGAAGCTGGAAAGTCCTTGACTGCGTGTGGACACAGCAACTACCCAGCAACAACTAAAATCATCACTGTGTTGTGAGTGTTACTCTCATCCTAAATCCAAATGACAGCACTATAACAGTTACTAGAAAGAAAATGAACTCTGTCTCAGCCAAAACCAGGACATTGACCAAGATCAAATCCAGATGGTTTGTATTATTAAGGTAGTGTTAGCATCTTGCCAAGCACAGGAAGTACTTGCAGCTGCAGTAGGTTATGAGATACTGGGACACAAACCTGTCTTTAGTGCCCTTTCTGACCTGCTGGCTAGAGTTAGCTGGGGGGAAAATTCCACTCCGAGGAGAATAGTATTTTAAAGAAAGCTGGAGCAAAGGAACTGTTATTCTTCATATCAACAACCTTTTTAGGGCAGAGGTCAATCAAAATTAGCCAGACTTTTAATGTTATTTCCTTGTAGTGACATTGGGGCTTCCTTCTCTTAAAAAAAGGTTCACTATGATGTAATAAAATGACCTTGAAATGGTGTGCACTTTAGTAGAAGATAACAGACTAAGTAAATACACTGGAATGCACTCAAGGAAGTATACATGACTGTTGTCTTCTGTCAAGAGTCTCCCCCTTGCTCCCACTGATCTTTGTTATGGATCTGAATATGTTCTTACTGCTATCAGCATTAATTTTTTTACTCATCCATCCCACTGGCTTCAGTTTCTAGAACTGTACCTTCCCTGACTGACACAAAACATTATTTAAAACAAGTGTGCTGAGAAATCTGTTTCCAAAAACCTAGTTAGGATCATGGAATGGTTTGCACTGGGATAGAGTTAATTTTCTTCATAGTAGCTCTTGCGGGGCTGTATTTTGGGTCTGTGACCAAAGCAGTGTTGATAACACAGAGATGTTTTAGCTATTGCTGAGCAGTGCTTGCACAGCCTCATGGCCTTTTCTGTTTCCCTCACCACCCCACCAGTGAGTAGTCTGGGGGCATACAAGAAGTTGGGAGTGGGGCACAACTGGGCCAACTGATCCCAACTGACCAAAGGGATATCCCACGCCATGTGACACTGTGCTCAGCAGTAATAGCTGGAGGAAGAAGGCGAAAGGGGGCACATTCAGAGTAATGGCATTTGTCTCCTAGTCACTGCTAAGCTTGACAAAGCCCTCCTTTCCTGAAGATGGCTGAATGCCTGCCTGCCCCTGGGAAGCAGAGGATGAATCCCTTGTTCTGCTTCATACCTATTGCTCTGTCATTATCTCAAGCCACGAGTTTTGTCACTTTTACCCTTTCGATTCTCTCCCCCATCTTACTGGGGGGAAGTGAGCAAGTGGCTGCGTGGGGCTCAGCTGCCTACCCGGGTTAACCTACGATGGATTGCTGAGTGACGATAGTACCGTATCATTTACAACACAGGGCACTTAAAACTATGAATGGTAAGAACATCAGAATTCATACTCAAGCTACTCAGGAATATTTCATTTTCATTAGATAAGGGAGAAGGGATGACACTCTAACCAATACTAAGAAAACTATTTTGCAAGGCCAAACTTCCTTCTCTGAGACAGACGAGGATATGGCAGTAACCACAACGTAAGCTGAGAAGAACAAGGACATACTTTAGCTGAGTAGAGAAAGAAGAAGGCCACCTCCTGTGTATAGGAGACTGGAAGAATCTGCAGGGTCAGGAAATGTGTAGACTTTTATAAGAGTCTTGAACAGAAGATGCAAGGTCATGGCCTGAAATGACGTGGCAAATGGCCATTCTCCAGTGGCTGAGAAAGGTGCAATAAGGAAAGGTTATGGGAGGAGATTAAGACATTTACTTCAGCCATGAGGAGCTGAGTTGGTGACCAGACATTTCCAGGGAGACATAAATTTGTGTTTTCAGTTTGAATGGAAGTGACTAAGTCTGGATCAGAAACAGCACTTGAATTTGTGCCCGGCAGTTGTCAGGTCGGGTAGGTTAAGGAAGGGATGGGGTCTCTCAGATCTGTTTGAGGAGAAATCAATGGAGAAATTGGCACGAGCAAGGCCAATGGAATTGCAGCAGGCAGCCCAGCTCTGAGTCAGAGATGAACTCCAGGCAGCAAAAGTAAACAGCACTCGCAGCGTACTTACAGATAAGAGGGAGAAGGGAGGTGAGATGGGAGTCGTGGAAGCAAACAAATCCAACGTGTGTTTTCCAAGCGGAGAGATTAAACACACACTTGCTTTGAGAGGAGGGAGAAGCCAAGGCAAGTGACAGTGCACAGAGAGGAGTAGAAAAAGAGGTAAGCAAGCACGAGGGAGAGGGGGAAAGATGGAGTAACTTGTTCCGCTTTAGGCTTGCATCCCTTTCGCAGATCAGAACAGCGCTAATTTGGGAAGCGGTTTATATCATCCATAAAAACCCATTTTATTAGCTTTTTTTTTTTTTTTTGCTTTGAAACACTGACTTCTAAAGAATGGGAACAACCATAAATGCTATTGTCTCCACAGGCAGCAATTTGGAAATAGAAGATGCATGGTTACATGATAAGTGTAGTTGCTTTATAAAAAAATGTTTGCAAATCGGGTTTAAAATAAGGGGAAAATAACTTGAAAATATTCTGCACTTCAGTTAATAATAAAGTGTCTTCTTATTTTCCCCTGGTAGGCCACGCAATGCCGATTACTTTATGCAGGAAGCTAAACGGAAGAAGCATAAAGCAGATGCAATGGTGAGAACATTTTCTTTCCAGTTATGTTGCTCCAAATTATTTCTGTAATGCAGTTTCTTCATCAGTGCAGCATTGCTAGGGTAATTATAAAATCTATTATAAGGATGGCTAGGCTTGTTAAATTAAGAAATGTTTATATAATCAAATGTTCATAGCCCAATAAACTATGACTTAACAAATAATGACTTACTGAGATAAAGGCCTGGATAAATAAAACTTTCCATTTATTCCTTTGCTTTAATTAGTAACTATAGTAATGGAGGCTGTGTAAGGGATCCACATACCTGTCTTCTCAGTTTAACTAGCTAAGTCCTATAATTTGGTACCCTCAAATTTGGTCTGACAGCTGATTTGTACTTCTTTTAAAGAGCTTTGGCTCTTCCATGCCAAAAGAATCCTGGTTTCATGGCAGATATTTCCTAACATAATCAGAAGCACACAAAGAGTCTGTGTAAGACTAGAGGAACACCTTGCACACAAAGAACTCTTGCAATAAACAGAACCATGGTCCTGGCTTTGACCTGTCTAAAAATGTAGCCTGTAAGACCCTCCTGAAAAAGGGGAATCTGAAATTATATGTAGCACTAAAAAGATGCTTGTCTTTCCAAACAAATGGATGCAACAATGCTCAGTGCTCCAGGAGAGCTCCACATAGCCATCTCTCAGCTTTCCCCAAAGGCAGGTTTCTCCATCCCTATGAATAAGCCAGCTCAGTCTTAAAAAACATGAGGGGTCTCCAGGGTGGCAGACACAATACATGGGTTGGGACCCTGCATTAATGTTGCTGTCTCGCAGGTGGGAGTAGTTGCAGTCCTGCCTCACTCTGTCAGACAGGCACTCTGTTGTCACAGCAGCAGGAGAGAAGAAAGGTAGCTCAGAGCTTCTGTTTCTTCACCTCTTTTTCTCAGCTGTACAGAAAGTAAAAAGGCTCTAGGAGCAGGCGTTCATTTTGGACACTAACACTGAGTTTTACCCTCTACCTGAGCTTGTGAGTGCAAATTTCCTTGGTTTATTTGATCCCATATTACTCTAAAGTGAATCTTAAATCAGAAAATAATCGTGGAAAAGTACAAATGGTGAGTTTTAGTGTGTTGCTTTAAACAGAATGGAAAAAACCCCACTTAATATGCAAAGGAAACTCTTAGCCTGAAGAGAAATATTTTTATGGTGGACTTCCAGAAACAGGAGGTGCAAGCATTATGCTCTGCTCTGCCACAAGTTTCCTGCATGAAAGTCACTTAAGCACAGTTTAACTAGCCTCCCATCAGTGTTGCATGATTGAAACATCCTTCACACTACACTCACTTATGTACACAGGAGACCAGGACCTTACTTACACCTTGAGAATTGCCCTTCGCAGGTACTTCCTCCCCCTCCTTGACTGTGTAGGAATCCTGGAGGAGTTCCCATACTGTCAGAGTGCCTCCAGGCACTTTGAATCACCTTGCTGGGCTCGATACCTCCTACTTTGGCATTGCAATACCTGGTATGGGCACTTAGAGAGAACAGTCTGAAAATTACTCTAAGTCTCTCTGCTCCTTAGTCCCCCATCTGTGAAATTGGGATAATAGCACTTCCACTCGCAGAAGAGCGCTGGGGAGAGAAATATAATAAAAAGTTTGTGAAGTTCTCTGGTATGATCGCAAGGGGACTCATATAAGAACCTAAAATAGATTGAAGCCAGTGTGCCATTCCAAAGTTACTATTTAAAATCTTTATCCCTTGGAAAAGAATAAGGTCCATTAACCTTTCACTGTGTGCATCAGATTTCAACCAAATGCATCCAGTCCATTAATGGGCTTTATGTACCGCAGGAGTTCTGTCTGAAGGAAAAAGAAGTCAGGACAGGGAGGTATTAGTATGATTCATCTCTATCCAAATCAAAAAAGAAATTCTGAGAGCTGATAAGAGGTATATAAGTGTACATATGTGAACATTATGTGCACATTTGTATATACGCTGGAGGACATACATGTATGTGTGTATCTGTATAAGGAGACAAATACACACACACAGAGTCAAAGAACTACTGAAAAAAGGAGAAGAAATGGGGCAAGGAAGAGAGATGGCAGGAGAAGCAGAGGGAGCAGAGCAATCCCTGAAAGGGGAGAAGGTTATAGAAAGCAAATTCCTGACAAGAGGAGAGTATGGTCAAACAGTGATGAAAACAGTAGGGGTAAAGAAGACCTAAGAACAGAGATGATCCTTTGAATAAGAGGGTTAGTAGACAAACTATTATTTCCGATTCCCTTAGTTCACAATAATCATTCCCTTTCGTTGATGAGTGATGAAAAACTACATTTGCAAATATATGTGAAACCCTTTTTAATGAAAGCTGGAACAAAAGGCCTGATGAGGTTATGGAATGTTCAGCATCAGAAGAGCTTTGACAAAGGTCTGTCGGGAATGTCCTAGGCAGAGTCAGTCCTTCTTTGG
This sequence comes from Zapornia atra, assembly GCA_013400835.1. Taxonomy (NCBI): domain Eukaryota; kingdom Metazoa; phylum Chordata; class Aves; order Gruiformes; family Rallidae; genus Zapornia; species Zapornia atra. The sequence continues at coordinate 21,775 of VZTU01019135.1, forward strand.
ACGCAAGACTGTGGACCAAATAACACTTTGTAGCCTTTTTCAGCTCTACACTCTGTATCTTAGGATTTTCATTGATGTGCAAGCTTTGATGGGGTTTAGCTTTCTGGTAGGAAGATTGTGAATCTGAAGATATACCAACTTGTGTCAACTTTACAACTGATGTTGAGTAAAATCCCATCGAATGTAACCGTATCTTGATGATTACACTATTTCTCTGTGTCCTTATTTTTTCCCTCTAGGTGGAAAAGTTTGGAAAGGCACTGAATTATGCAGAAGCAGCTCTATCGTTTATTGAGTGTGGAAATGCAATGGAACAAGGCCCAATGGAATCTAAATCCCCTTATACAATGTATTCAGAAACAGTTGAACTCATCAGGTAGGAAAGGAAGAGATGACTTCAGGGGTTACTCTGTTTGTTCAAACATGCTCATCTACATTATCACATAATGCCCTAGGTACAGTAAAAGGGGATAAGTGAGGTCCTCCCAAGTGCCTGGTCAGCCATATGGAATATATGTGTATTATCTGTGCTTTCTATGGAAATTAAATCAGGAAAATATAGAACAAAAAGAAAACAAACAAACAAAAAAACCCAACAACAACCATAAAAAACAAAGCTTTTCATATTACTTGCAAATTACTTCCAGAGTTTCATGGTATAAGTAAGTCATGTGCTACTCAAAAGGAAAAAAGTAATAATATATAACATCAAATCATTGTCATGGAGTGGTAGTTTGCAAAGTGTTACAATGTATTTAAGATGGAAGTTTAATGGTTACCTGCAAGAAGATGTGAGCGGTGATACTAAAACGGACACTGTGGTCCATTTGGTGTGTATTCTCCTACTGTAGCCTATGGAGTCCCAAAAACCGTCCAGCTCGCACTGCCTTGAGTCTCTTTCATGGCTCTCCAAACAGGACAGTCACGAATTCAGTCCCACCCTCAGTCCCAATGAAGAAATTTTGTTTCCTATGTCCTTTCATCCTTTATAGTTGCTACTTAGAGTGAACACTATCCACAGTGTTGGTAGAGAACACAAAGGTCAAAATCATTCCAGCAGCTGAGTGACTCAGCCAGAGAGCAAGCCCAGCCACACTAACAGGGAAAAACTGCCCTGGCAGTGACCGTGGCATCATTCCTCAGGACAGTCAGTCAAACAGCTCTTGTCAGGATGAAGTTGATATGAAGTAAAACATTTTAATTTTCAATCATATTCATAATGGAGCAAAGCTTCTAAAACAATTGCTTTCTTTTGGATGTAGTGATGATGCAAAGTTTTTTTTTTTGCATTGGCATTTTATTCCACTTAGAGCTTTCTTCTCCTGCATTTCAGTGGTCTGAGGCCAGTTTTCTAACTGGAAGGTTATTAAACAAAATCAAGTATTTTTTTCAGTAAGAGAATAGTACATTCTATATGTGGTGGGTTGACCCTGGCTGGAGGCCAGATGCTGACTGAAGTTGCTTTATCATTCCCCTCCTCAGCTGGACAGGGGAGAGAAGATAAAATGAGAGGCTTACAGGTCGAGATACGGACAGGGAGGGATCGTTCCACAATTAACATCATGTGCAAAACAGACTCATCATGGACTAAAATACATCTAATTTATTACCCAATCAAAACAGAGTAAGATGATGAGAAATAAAACCAAATATTAAAACACCTCCCTCCACCCCTCCCTTCTTCCTAGTGTCAACTTTATTCCCTAATTCTCTTCCTCCTCCCCCCGAGCGGCACAGGGGGACCGGGAATAGGGGTTTTGGTCAGTTCATGATGAATTGTCTCTGCCACTCCTTCCTCCTTGAAGCAGGACTTCTCACACCCTTCCCCTGCTCCAGTGTGGGTTCCCACAGTCCTCCATGAACTTCTCCAACATGACTCCATCCCACAGGGGCTTTGGTTCTTCATGACCTGCCCCAGCGTGGCTTCCATGGGGTGCAGACCTTCAGGAACAGACTGTTCCAGCATGGTCCCCTGCAGGGTCACAAGTTTCCCAAGAACAAGCCTGCTCTGGTGTGAGCTACTCTCTACATGGGCTGCAAGTCTTGCCAGGAGCTTGCTCCAGCATGGGCTTCCCACCAGGTCACAGCATCCTTCAGGTGTCTCCACCTGCTCCATGATGGGGTCCTCCATGGGCTACAGGGGAATCTCTATTCCCCATCATCTTGCATGGGCTGCAGGGGGACAACCTGCTCCACCATGGTCTGCTCCAGGGGCTACAGGAGCATCTCTCTTCCAGGTGCCTGGAGCGCCTCCTCCCCTGCTCCTTCTTCACTGATCATGGCACCTGCAGAGTTTGTCACATCTCATTCCTTTCTCTGACCGCAAAAAGCAGTCACTTGGGGGTTTTTTCTTCTTAAATATGCTATCACAGAGGTGCTGTGACCGTTGCTGATGAGCTAAGCCTTGGTCAGTGTCGAGTCCAGCCTTGAGCCTGGCTGGTGTTTACTCTGTCAGGCCTAGGGGAAGCTTCTAGCAACTTCTCACAGAAGCCACCCTCTGCAGCTCCCCCATCACTACCAAAACCTTGCCACACAACCTGAAAACACCATGTCTGCAATTCTTCCCCTTTATTTTTTTTTTCCCCAAAAGGCAGAAAGCCCTTTCTTTGTCTGTCCTGCTTTTTCCTCATGGTAGTAAATAGGTGGTCCTAGCTCTGGAGATGAATTCTGCTTGCAGATCTGCAGCTGCCAGTAATGCGTGTAGCCATGGTTGTGTTGCAGTGTGACATGCTGTTGATCTCGCTTGCAGCAGCTTGGAAAAATAAGTGGTTTATTAGGTATGCCTGTTGAAACAAAACATTCCTACTGAATCTCCACACAGGTATCAGGATTAAAGTTTGAAAGCAAAGATAAGAAAAACCACAAGCAGTTAATTATGGGGAACAGGTATTTTTCTGGAAGTGAGCCCAGAACTGCTGTGTGTTGTCCTAACCTTGTCCATTGTTCAGCTATTCAGCTGGAAGCTGAGATTTCCAGAAACTAATTTGTGATTGCATAGCACATACACTCTTGAAACAGCAGTGCTACCTCTGTGGATGTTTAATATTTATAGAATTTGAATGTAATGTCATATGAGCAAAAATAGCTCTGAGCCACATGTTCCCCCTCTGCTCTGCTCTGCTTGGAAGAGCAAATCTGGGTAGACACGCTCAGGACTGGCAGGGTGAGGGCAGCACCAGCTTCAGGGCAGGCTGTCGTCTGCCTTCAAACGTTGTGAAAACCTTCCTGCATGAACTCTGTGTAACTGGGTCTCTCCATAGCAGAGGAGGTTATTTTGGTAGGACAGCAATACCTCACCAGCTAGGCTCCCCTCCGGACTGAGGGATGTTCAGCAGAGTTACTGCTGTTTAAAGAGTGCTGTTACTGGCAAACCAGCTCCGAAATGCAACCAGAAAAACATAGGCATGGTTGGGAACTCGAGCAAAGGTGTGTAAGGGGTCAGATCAAATGACACTGGCCAGCTCACCTCTGTGATCAGCAATATAAAGCCCTCTCAGTTAAACTCACATTGGTTTTCTTTTCCCTTTTCCTCAAGGTATGCAGTGAGACTAAAAACCCACTCAGGCCCCAACGCCACGCCGGAAGACAAGCAGCTGGCAGCATTATGGTTAGTAGATCAAGATTTCCTCAAAAGGCTACTTTTCTGCAGTGAGCCAGTTCTTGAAAATCAGATGCTGGACCCAGCCAGATAAGATTACGTTGTCTGTTGAAATTAAGAGAGTACTTTCTGCTCCAGGAAGGTCCAGCCCTTGTATCACTGTACCGGGTCTGCATTCTGCCTCTGTAAATAAGCAATTCATACTTATTGACTGTGACAGGTCAGCTATGGTACGTCAGCGTAATTAATTTTTAAATGCCTGATGGTTTGTTGTTTTTATGAGTGATGTACTTTTGTACCAATAGCTCAGTAATTTCTTTTGTGGATGACATTTCAGGCTCAATAATCATAAATTATATTTACATTATATGAAGGGAGATACGACGACGGTAATAATTAAGCCTCGGATTACCTTCTAAATTGAGATTTCTAGATATATATGCACGCACCTTAGATTCTATAGGAGGTTGCTGATTGCTAGTAAAAACCTAAAGTGTTATTAAAATCAAATTTTAATTTAATATCTATGTAGTTAATACATAAAATACCTATTACATGGTTACTGATTCTCAGTAAGTGGACATTTACAATCAGCAAGTGTGTTTTTAACATCTATTAACCATCTGTTAAAAATCGAGATTAACTGCATCTTTAGCCTCCATAAATAAGGAGTCCTAATTAAGCATTTGTATAAAAAAAAAAGAACAAAATGCTCAGAAATGCAGTTATGTTTTTTTTTCAAATGCCCTTTCTTTGCCACTGGCTTGCTGTGCCACCGGGAGGAGCACAGGATGCATCCATGGCAATGTGCTTGAAAAACACTTAGGTGGGAAAACGACTAAAGAACAGTTTCAAATCAAATCAAATCAAATCAAGCCACATTGCAGAGGGTCCCTCAGAACTGCCGGAGCGCTTCGCTGTGTGCGGAACTGCATCCAAAAATTCACGGAGCCGCCGCATCTGTTCCAGCAGAAAGGTCAGAGCGAGGGAAAGCAGACGGTGCCTTCTCTGGGCGATGAATTGCTATCCTAACTCACCGTCTGCCAGCCAGCAGATGAGCTGACACCATTTGCATATGCGCTGTACCTGTGAAGGTGACAGAGTGAGAGTTATGGTGGCTTCGAGGCCACCGCATCCCCTGGCTGCTCCCACCGCCCGCCGGGCTGGCAGCCAGGCAGCCGGCTCAGCCGGCTCCGCTTCTCCTAAGGAGACACTGTCCTCCAGCGGCCAAAGGCAGGAATTCACCGCCTGCTTTCAGGAGGCTGGTACCAAACGCGTTGAGAAACTCCGGTTGGGATTGTTTTTCGGCAAGAGTAATTTGCTAATTTTAGTGGGTTGCTGAGGGCTGGGCAACTCCTGGGTGTGGAGAGATGGGAGCACTCTGGGCTTCCAAACTCAAGCTTCCTTCTCGTGCTTCAGGTTGGCTCCAAGACTAACTATGGCTTTTAAAAATAAAGGCTCCACAAAAGCAAACCCATCAGATTTTGGCTCAAAAACTGTGCTGATGTGGGGCAATCCCACATTTGCCATTCAAAAAGCTTTCTAGAAAGGGGTGGTGGTGAGTCCTGATTTGGAACATAGACTGGTGCACCTAAAGCCAATAGTGAAGAAAAGAGTTTGTGTGTCCTGAATGCTGATCACCAGTTACCGTGATGTCTAACTATAGTTAATAGCTATTACTCTCATTTAATTATGTTGCATTAAAGGTGTGCAGCGCTCTGTAGACTAACGAGGAGCATGAGGGCAGACAGTTCCAGTACAGCAATGTCGATTTTTTCAGCCCATGGCTGGTTTCCTCTGCAGAACAAATCAGGCAGGTAGCCTAGGAACAGCCTCCAGGCTCTGATGCCACCTCTGTTTCGCCTACCCACAAAGGAGCTTGGCCAGTGAAATCTGGGCATGTCTGAGGTTTCCTCGGAAGAGACCGCTGGGTGTACACCCAGGAGGACTTTTGTTCATTATACAGGCTCCAGCCCGGTGTAATGAAGTCCCAGGAGATGAGATATCCCAAAAGGCTGCCTTTGCTTTTACAACAAAAAATAATTATCTTAAAAACCCCAAACAAACAAACCTACGTTGGGTTCCAGGCCAGTGATGCCCTTTTCATGGGAGAGGCCTTTGGACAAACGTGCAGACTTCAACTCAGAGTCAAGACCTGGGAACCCCCAACCCTGCAACCCTTCGGAGTGGGGTTTATTTAGTACCTGGCTGGTAGCATTTGTCAGTGTGACCTGTTACAGCTGTAAGAACTAGTCCTGCTCGTGAATCCACTGCAAGTTCTGTAAACAAATGGTGATAATAACAGTAAGCAATGTGCCATCAGTCTTCTGCTTTGTGCTAGTTTGAGAATGTAAGATACTTAATTGGGATTACTGTTCAAGAGTCACGCTTTACCTTCTGCTCTCCCTGTTGTTCCAGCTACCGCTGCCTGGCTCTCCTGTACTGGAGGATGTTTCGACTCAAGAGAGACCATGCGGTCAAGTACTCGAAAGCACTTATTGAGTATTTCAAGGTACATTATTACATGTTTTATAATCAGTGTGTCATTACAGGAAACACAACAGTAGCTGTGCTGGGATTATTCCCCTATGAAGTCAGTGGGAGTTTTACCACAGACTCCCACGATAACACCTGATCTCTAGTCAGTTCTGCTGTTTTCACAAAGGCCCCTCCTTGCAAAATACACATCACATCCCTTCATGAAGGATCAGAAATTTATTTTACTAACAAACAGGTATTTTCAGACTATTCTTGGTTGATTGACCAGTGCTGTCCAGGTCTGCTGTGAATAGCTTTTGCACATTACAAACTGAAAAGGTTCAATGCCAGGCTAGATGGGGCTTTGAGCAACCTGGTCTAGTGGAGGGTGTCCTGCCCATGGCAGGGGGTTGGAACTAGATGACCCCTTCCAACCCAAACCAGCCTGTGATTCTATGATTTTTGCTCCAAGAATCCCTTCCAGGATTACACTTCCCACTATACTACACTGTGAATTGAAGACTTTGATCCATATCAGCCTTCAGCTGCGGGGCTTCCACTTGGCAGCATCGCTAGGCAGGACAGTGCAGTGGGGCCTGGTCTTACTCAAAGAACTGGCAAACAGCCCATGCTGACTTCAGTGGGAGCTGTGTGAAAGCATTGGAGGGCAACCACCTGCCATATCACAGAATCACAAGGTTGGAAAAGACCTTCTCGGTGGTCTGTGGGGACAGGACAAGGGGCAATGGCTGCAAGTTGGAGCACAGGAAGTTCCGCACCAACATGCGGAAGAACTTTTTCACAGTGAGGGGGACAGAGCCCTGGGACAGGCTGCCCAGGGAGGCGGTGGAGTCTCCTTCTCTGGGGATATTCAAGACCCGTCTGGACGCCTATCTGAGTGATATGTCCTAGGGAGCTGCTTTGGCAGGGGGGTTGGACCCGATGAGCTCTTGAGGTCCCTTCCAACCCCTACTATTCTATGATTCTATGATCAAGTCCAACTGTTCCCATCCTATGCTAAAGGATGCCATGTAATAAATTCCCAGGATGAGATATCCCAAAAAGCTGTCTTTGCATTTACAAGAAATAGTAATAGAAAAAGATGTACTTGACACAGCACTGGTGGCTTCCCCTTCCTGCTTTGCTTTGCCTGCTACTTCTTTTGTTTCCACTGTCTGCCAGATCCAAACCCTGGTTATTGGAATAAGACAGGAAGTCAGTCATGGTATTTTAGTACATTTTATTTGACAGGCAATCTTTATCTGGAAAGAATCTCAGGAACAAAACCTTTCAGGTAGAGCCTACCCAGCAGTCAGTCTGTCGAGCGTTTGATCTCCAAACACAAAATTAGCCTTCATCTTTCTAATTTAAAAAAAAAAAACATGAACATATGGGTGCTTTAAGACAAACTGGTTTGGGGGACCTGAACAGCCATTTGTCTTTGAACACAGGGCTCATCTGTTGAGTTGGGTTTAGGGTTTTCTTTGCAGAGGGAGGTACCTCGAAATGAAAAACATCCATCCTTTGACATTTTGTTAATAAAAAAATTCAAATACAAGCACGAATGCTCATGACCAGATTCTGAACACATGAAGACACTGAAGGAAATTGACAGATCCGTTATTGTCAAACTGAAATGGAAGCCACTGTAATTGCTTCTAAAAATTTAGCAATATATAATTCAACATGTTATGTTTCTCTAACAATGACTTGATTTCAGGGGAAAGAAATATGTGCCTATTACAGCACTTTATTTTTCTTTACCAGTTCAGAGAATACCTGCATTAAGAACAGGATGGTCAGGCTCTCAACCATATCAAATGTCTCCTACTAGCAGACAGAAACTGTTTCTCAGCAAACATAAAATGGACTTAGACTCTGCTCTAGCCAAGATGAGCCTGGTCTTTCACAGAGCTCCTGCTGATATAATGATAGCGCGGCTTCGCATTAGGAAATATTCTCACCTTTGAAAGTAAAAATGGGGAAAGAAAATCCATTTGCTATAATTTTCAGTGGAAAACAAGCCAATTCTCCACTCATTTCATATTTGGTATCTAAAAGCTTTCAAAACCAAGTGACGTGAAATGCTGACTGCATTAAGAACTTCCACATATATTATCAATCAAAGAAAGATTTTAAACTCTGTCACACATATTTGCAGGGAAAATTAGACACAGATTTCTTTTTGAATAGGAAAAAAATGATTATTTGAATCTCCTTTTAAGTATTTTATTTCCATTATAGAAAAAAAAATAGCACAGCAGAGAATTAGAGAGAAGCCACAGATACTCAGGGGCCAGACACATTTGAGAGTGTAAAGAAACCAGGAAAATGGATAGCAGTAAGTAAAGTGGAATAAAAGATGGTCCCTTACAACATTACACTCCTTAGAATCCTCACCCCCTACCTTCCTGGTACAGAACTGAGAGGAAGCTGGAGTAATATACCTGAAACGTGGGGGAAAAGGTGTGGGCAGTTGTATAGTAAGGCAGAGGCTAGTTACATTTACGGCATAAGTTATCCTTGACTCCACTTGGATTCTCATATTTTCCCAACTGTAAGCAAGTAACATGTAATCAGTTTCCATTACACTAGAAAGATGAAGGCCTGTAGCTCTGAGACAGATAAGAAAAGGAAGAAAGGAAGAAACTGTTCTGTAAGAGCAAATGCCCAGATTTCTTGTATTTAGGGTGGTAAATGAGAACTTTTCTTTTTCCTTTCCTTTTTCCTGAAAAAAAACCCCAAAAACATCGAAGAACGCCCTGTGGAAGACCCCAAGGCTCATTTCATATCACTTACCTGGGACAGAGGAGGCCCAGGGTAAAAAAAATGCAGGAAGAATGTCAGGGCAGACACAGCACTGAGGGATCGCTGCTAAAACACAGGCGGTGTCGGTGCGTTCATGAAAGATCTGGGAGCACAAGGGGCAGTTCACAGGACACATCAAAACTGAGAAAACAAACTGTTTGAAGAGAGGCTCAGGACATGTGCCCAGCTTACTGCAGAACATGTTAAGAGAGGATGTGATCCTCTTGGAAACTTGAGCTGATCATGCCAGGTGATGTGCAGTTTTGTTGGTGCTGGGCCAACAAAATCCAAAAGCTACCACTGAAGTTAGGAAAATTCAATCTTGAAACACTGAAATAGAATCTGGTTTTCTATTTGTGAGACCTGATGACATCAGAACAGGACACTGAAGAACCAGGAGGATGAACAGTGCCTTAGGATTTCCATATGACTATCTACCCTTTAAAAAAAAAATAAATTAAAAAGTAAAGGTTCCACATTTGGTGGAAAAGGGAAATTGCAGACTGAGTGTCTGGTATTACTAGTGGCCCTGAAATCTGTGAAGTCCTGGGGCCCTTTGTTTATCATTTTTCCTTCCTAAGCCATGGGAGACCGAGAGTTTTTGTACTGCTGCTAATGCTTGTAGCTCCTGCAGCTTGCAACACCTGCAGCCCTGCATTTAAACAATAGCCATAAACAGATGTTGAGCTGCAGGGCTTCTTTTGGTCTATCCTGGTTGTCAAGAAGGGAGGGTTGTTCTCCAGCACACAGTTATCTGCAGGTATCAGGGGCAGGTGGGAGCAGATCACTTTCCTCTGAAGAACCAGAGATTGACCATTGCTGAATATAAAAGGATTGACTAGGAAAGTTTTGTTTCTTAGTCTTCTGGTTTTTACATCCTTCTTTCTCACAGGCCCAGATTAAATCAGTTACTGCATCTGGGAGAGGGGCTGAACAGACAGGAACCTGACAATAAATTCCCAGCAGCTCTCACAGACTAACTGCAAGAGTCATTTTAGCTATTCAGCTTCCATTATTGTGAACACCTGAATTTCTCCAGCTGTGCAAACGTAGTGCTTGTACAAGATGGTCTCTCCTCAAGCAATGGGATTCTTTAGCCTAAGCACTGTGTAGCAGTGAGTGTCTTAATGACTGCAGGTAGACAAGAGATCACACTATATGATGTGATGCCCCATTCTGGGAGCTCTTGGGGAACCCTTCAGCTAGAAATACCACTAGCCTGCAAGGGCAGTGTCTCTGGCCCCATGAATGCTGCTGCTTTCAGACCAAGGGAAACAGCTCTAAGAGGAGGAATCGTGAGAGAGGTTCTTGAGCCTGGTGGTTAACACACCCACCTGAGCAGAGGCAGCCTCGGATACACATCCCTATAGTCAGCCACACAGGGAAACAACATCTGTCTTCGGGGGCAGGAGAGCAGGAAGAAATTCTTCTGGGTTTCTCCATCACAAGACATTCCAGCTAAACCTCACAAAGAGTCCTGGTGGCACTTCTGTCTGACCTCACAGCATTTCTGTGAAAAGTTTCAGTTTAACTAATGTGTTTTCCTAGTAAGCCCCCATTCCAGGGTGTTTAATAGACTGTGATTTGAGTCAGTGCTGCAGCACTGCTTCTTCACAACAGAAAACTAGGCTGAGTGGGTTTCTTGCATCATGAGACTTGAATACTTCTGTTTGCCTAATTTTTTTCTTTACATTTCTTTACTTTTATACTGTTTAATATTCTACACTTCATAGTCTTACATGAATTTCATGCGCTGTGAATTATTTTTTCCTTCACAGAATTCATCAAAAGCTGCCCAGAACCCATCTCCTTGGGGTGCCAGTGGAAAGTAAGTTGCACAGAAGCTTGCATCAGATTGTCAGGGAGAAACTCTTTCCTTACCTGCAGTATGTTCTAACACTCTCATGCTTTTAATCCTAATGCCTATTAAGTAACTGTATTAACATCTGTTTCCAGGAGCACAGGAACTCCATCACCTATGTCCCCTAGCCCTTCTCCAGTCAGCTCTGTAGGATCCCAGGGGAGCACAGGGGCCCCTTCTCCATCTCCTATCATCAGCATCCCGCAGCGCATTCACCAGATGGCTGCCAACCATGTCAGCATCACCAACAGCATCCTGCACAGCTATGACTACTGGGAGATGGCTGACAACCTGGCCAAGGAAAACAGAGGTGAGTCAAGGCAATGGACTTTTCTAGAGGCAGTCAGATGATTTTGATCAGGAAAATAACTATTTTCATTGCAATGCAAAGTAGAACTGCACAGGTGATTTCTTTTTCTTCAGTCTGCTCCGAGTCTGTTCCAAAATGGCCTAAAAAGGCAATTTTGATAGCTGTCTCTCTCAGAAACATCTTTTTTTAAATTTTTTAAATTTGGTTTGTAAGGGCTGGTGACAGACAGGTCAGAGACATAGAATCACAGAACCACAGACAGGTTTGGGTTGGAAGGGACCTCAAAGCCCATCTAGTTCCACCCCCCTGCCATGGGCAGGGACACCCTCCAACAGACCAGGCTGCCCAAAGCCCCATCCAGCCTGGCCCTGAACACTGCCAGGGAGGGGGCAGCCACAGCTTCTCGGTGAGAAGCCCTCACCACCCTCACAGGGAAGGGTTTCTTCTTGATACCTGCTCTAAATCTCCCCTTCTTCAGTTTAAAGCCATTACCCCTTGTCCTATCACTACACTCCCTGATAAATAGCCCCTCTCCAGCTTCCTATCAGCTCCCCTTAGGTACTGGAAGGCTACTGTAAGGTGTGCCCAGAGCCTTCTCTTCTCCAAGCTGAACCAGCTCAACCCTCCCAGGCTGTCTTTGCAGGAGAGGTGCTCCAACCCTCTGATCATCTTCATGGCCCTCCTCTGGACTTGGTTCAATAAATACCTGTGGGTAGCCTTCACTGCCATCTGTGTCATTCTGGAGAGAAACATTTTGGGGGAGGCAAGACAGCCTCCTACCCCCCGAAGCCGTGGAGCTGGATGGGGGTGCGTTTAGCCAAACCACGTCCAAAAGCAGGAGCACACTTCCTTTCTACAGAATGAAAGGCCCCTTGCCCTCCCCACATCCAAGCAGGCACAGATGGGAATGAGCTGCCTCACTCCATCTTCAGAGCAAACTTCTCTCAGCTGAACTGGTTTCCATGAGCAAGTGCCTGAGCATCTGACTTGATGATAAAGTATTCTTTAGTCCTCAGGCCAATTTATGTACTTAAGGCAGGGGCATGGTCAGGATTCAAATCAAAATGAGAATGTCTAAGTGTAGGTGTATATATCTAAGGGGGGGGGAGGGGCTAATATCCTATTGCACTTGATGGACCTTTGTTCAGTACAAACAGCAGAGTTCAGTTCACCCTGAAGGAGAGACAGGGGTACAATTCAGTTGCCTAACCATAGCTGCCAAATGGCATTCATAGAATCACAGAATGGCCTGGGTTGGAAGGGACCCCAAGGATCATAGAGTTCCAACCCCCTGCCACAGGCAGGGCCACCAGCTTCCAGGCCTGGATCTACAGGTATGCTGGCCCAACACTACCACCCCAGAAGCCTCCAGTACATCCTGTGTTAGATCTGCCAGTCCAGGCTATATGTATCAACTGCCTGAGAGCATCTCAGATGGGCACTGCATGCCTCTAAGCAGGCAACTGAATTAAGTCCCTAGTGGCTATTTAGCCAAATCACTCTTTAGGCTGGGCTGACCACGCTGTACAGGCCTCTATTTCTCTGTCAAGGTAGCTTAATTATCTAGTTTATGTATAGATAGAGACTGGTGCATAGACTTTCTGATTTAGTTGTTCTTAATCTCAGAATAAATCTTGCCCAGCATCTGTTTGCTTTATCAAGACTCAGTGGAAATTAATGAAAAGCAAAGCCAAAGAACTCCCTGTTTTGTTCTTGAAGAAGAAAATTGTTGTGCACCAGCCTGTAACATGATGAACCACAGGGCTTTAAAATTAATCTCACCAGCACTAAACTTTCATTCCCATGAAATGTTCAGCTTGACTCAATTTGCAAGAGAATAAAATCTATTAAAGGGTGACAAGTAGCAAATACAGCTTCACTCTTCTGACACCAAATCTCTCTCTCTTTTTTTTATCCCCCCCCCCTCCCCCTGTAGATTTTTTTAATGACTTGGATGCGTTGATGGGACCCATCACCTTGCACAGCAGTATGGAGCATTTAGTTCAGTACACCCAACAAGGACTTCACTGGGTGCGGAGCAGCGCTCACTTGTCGTAATGACTGCGCGCCGCTCACACGGACACTATACCTTTCATGGATAATTCAGTTATTCTGGACACTGTGCTACAGAAATTGTCAACCACAGCATTGATCCAAACAAAGGTGAATATCTCTTTCAATATTGAGCAAAATTTTGCCTGAGTGTAGACGTGTGTGTGTGTGTGTGTGTGTGTGTGTGTGTGTGTGTGCATACGTACAATACACAACGATGTCTCTTCGGGACGAGTCGTTCTGTACCGCTCTCCAAACATTTCCATACACTACAAGTACTTAGAGAGACCCAGTCGGGATGCACAAAACATACCCTTTCTATGCTTGTGCACAAAACATACCCTTTCTATTCTTGTGCTGAGCAACTCAGCAGCTAAAATCTCGTGGGTTGATTGAACCAAGTGCAATAAGCACAGATCCCTCTTCAGGAAAGCCCTCAAGAGATTCTTCACTTTAAGCTTGTCCTGAAATCCTGTCGACTTCAGCAGAGCTTAAGCAGGTGGGCGAGGGCTTTCCTGAACCGGAATGGATGAGGGCAAGTCACAGACATGGAGAACTTCCACTGCGAGCGTGGACACGTCAGAGAAGTTTCAGTATTAAGGTGCCATCTCGCTGTTACTTCCCCACTGGGGCACACAGAGGAGTTGTGTGGTCCTCATTAAGTTGGAGAAAGACAGCATTCCTTCATGTGCAATAAGTTTCAACAAATTGCATGCATTTCTTTATCTCCTGTCTTTTTAAATAACCTTATCTCTTGTTCAGCTCCTCACCAACAGTATAACCTACGGTATCAAGCCAAAAGCCTCAGAACAGATGTGCTGATAACAAGAACTTAAAGGAGCTGGTGGAAAATTGCATTCTGTTATTGACAGCACATAGATAAATGAAAAAAACCTATGGCAAACAAGCCACTTCGTAAAGAAAAGGTGTTAATTCCAGCTGAGAGATACCTAGAACAGTTGTTGGCTTTGCATGGGAAGGCTTCGTCCCACAGATTTTGACTTTTGTACCTTTCTCATCTAGCAGAAGCTTGCAGCATTTTCTTCTAGCCTGTATGGGAGCATTACATGCAATTTCCTTTATCTGGGAAGCTGAGTTTGCTGCTCATCAGGCTGAGAACTGCTCCCTATCATAATCCTCTCACTCTTCATGCATAATCCTCTACTAGGCTTTAACGTTTCTTGATTTATGGGATGTTTTCAGTTCCTGTTGACAGGCTGTTTTTCATGCCAGAAGAATTAATCCCACAATAATTGGAGTTTAATTTGGGTCAGATGAGGTCATATCAACTGTGCTCACATTCAGTGCATTTTTGTTCATTTTCAGTGGTTCTTACATGTTTTCTGTATCGGAAACACATCTTTTTTGCAATCAGATTTGCAGCCTTTACTCAAGTCAGTACCCCTGGTGACTTTCAGTGGACTGTCACTGGTTGGACCCTCTGATCGTTGTTTTCTAATATAATTTATTTATATATCAAGGAAATGTGAGTTCACAAGACTCTTTCAATAGAAGATACGAGTAGAAGTAGCCTCTGTTATTGATGATTGATTGGCTGGTCCTTGCTGCCTTTTTTTTCCTTCCCCCATTATTGAAGAGCTGCATTTTGACAAAAGGATACTGAACCCTGCAGCATGTTTTCTCAGTAAAACATCTTTGATAACACAGGCTGAATGTACCCTGTGGGAAAGAGCGGGCTTGAGAGCACACTGAGCCCCACATACCTGCTTTTTTTTTTTTGGTTAGAAGCTGCCTACCATAACTCCAGCCATTGCTCAGAGCATTCACCTGGTTCTACCAAGTAGTTTGATGGGAACTACAGAGGGAATGGTCAGCCCCGAGCCATCCTGGGCCAATATTTATGGGGCCATTGGTGCTCAGATACTTCCCTCCAAAAGAGGAGTCCTGAGCTCAGGCTGTGATCAACCTCTTAGCACAGGCATGAGTGTTACAGTGTGGCTGGCTTTAAGAGTGAACACGACCTGCCTTTAAATGACAAAAGATGCATCCTCCAGTACCCCTTCACTCTTAAATCTCTCTGTTGCCCACCCCAGAAGGAACACAATGTGTGTGGTCACACGTATCGTGGAGAACTTGACCGGTGCCTTTCTGTTTATTACTTGCCTGATCTTTGGCTGTGGAAGCCTACCATGATTTCTTAGACTAGTAGCAACCGATTCTGTCAACTGCTTCCATACCATATGAAGGTACTACAGGATTTCTCCTCAGATCAGGGAAGTGAAATTCCAATTAGATTAGCTTCTGTTTTCTTTGATGGTGCCTATGAGGTTTATCTTCAGATAAGTTTGGGGGGGGTTGAGAGCCCTGACTGCTATTTGATGTTGAGAAATTTTAGAAGTGACATATATTACTTGCCTTAAATGGAGTTTAGTTTTATTGCACATGTGGCATTTGAGTTTCAAGTATGGAACTTTGAAGCATGTTTATTTTACTAAGATCGGGATATTTTTCTTAATCATGATGAACTCTTTGTATGGATGTAATATGTCAAGAAACTTCAAAGAAATGCAAGAATTAATGCTGTCCTGTGGTAACATTTCCAAGTACTAAGGATCTCTTCTAGATGATTGTCCTTTCCTGTACATTGTTCTCATACTGAATTTTTCCAGCTACAATGCCCGTCGCTCCCATGGACAAACACGCTGGTTTTCAGCTTTTGTGCTGGCATCATCTGTGTTGTCTGATGAGCAGGCACGCTGAGCCTTAACTTCTGGTGATGTAACAGGATGAAACAGCAGCCATGTAAGCCACCTGGACATACCTGTACAGATTAGAGGCTTTGGGCTTCTCTCCACGGGGTTTCTTGCAGCTGTACTATTTTGGTGAGGTTATTTAGGACAGAATACTCTTCTGTGCAAACTATTTGCTGTGTGTGGTTGCTGCCATTGAGGTGACTGGATGTGACATGGTCACAACAAATACTTCATTTTGTCTTGTTAGGGCCTGGTCTGGAAAAGTGCCCGTGGCTTTTAGGTCTGCTCCAGTTAAGCATATGCTCCACATTAAGGCCCTGAATACACTTAGGCACTTCACCGTGAGTCAAAGGTGCTCTGTGTGTTCTGGGTGGGACCAGTGGAGACCATCCTTCTTGGGGATCCATGAAAGACACTTGCTTGTGCTACTTAAGCTGTAGTAAAAGTTCAGGAACATGCAGGCTTCTTTACACTGTAGCAATGTCCAGGTTCATTTTGTGAAAGTAAGGAGTCATTCTGTGCAGACCCAGAAGGACTGCACCTAGAGAGGGAGGTTTGCTTACAGACAGAGGCTTCTGACCCAGTCAGGGCTGCTAATGCCATGGGAAGGCATTCAAAGGAACCATGTACTGCAGGGGGATGCAACAAGCACAGAGCAGCCTATAGGATCCTCACAGACAGCAAGATCATACAGATCCCTTGGCCTTATTCCTTTATAGGTGTCATGACTGACAGGTAAGAACAAAGCATACACAGAGGTTCAAGTGTGGCCTCAAGCCAAGCATAGTCCTCCCTGTTGCACGGCAGGGTACCCCAGCCCCTTGTTTCCCTGCTTCTTTTGCAAATAACCCTCTGCAAATATCCCAGGGTTCCAAAGGAAGAGATGACAGCGAAGGCAGGACCTTAGGTACAGGAGGTAAGAAGATCCAGCCCTAAGTGTAGATACAAACACGTATGTATATACTGTAAATCTAAATAATAATAAAAGTCACTTGGCATGAAAGATATTACTAGTGCCTACCATTGATCATCAAATACTCATCGCTGAGCAGCCATATCACCTCAGAAGTGCAGTAACTGTTATCAAAATAATTTGTGCAGCTAATTAAGTTACAAGAAACGCGCCTTGGGGACTGTGCCATCGTATCTCTTTTGTAATACAAACGTTCGACCATTTTTCATGGCTACTGATTCCAATCTGCATCTCTGAAATGCCAGGATGTCTTTTCCTTCCCTAGACAAGGACATATACTTAGACCTGGCTAATCTCTGCTTAGTTTATCTACCCAAGAGACTTTAGTAGTCACCAGCCTTAACGCATGTACAGTGTATACTATTCATCGACTTAGTTGTAGGTTGTAATCCAAATCAAACTGGAATTTGCAGAATGACTTGGATTAGTAGCATCTGCCTCAGATACTCCACAGATGTGACATTAAAAGGATTCGTGATTTTGAAGCAGGAAAGGTTGAATTTTATGTAAATAACATTGGGTGAATTCCTCCATCTTTTTACAAAAAAAAGATTTTTTTAAATGCAAAGATTGTCAAAGCAATAGGTTTTTTAACTCTCCTAAATTTTCTGGAGGGTCATGGGTTCATGGTCAAAGCTATATTAAGAACATCTCCTGCAATATGTCTTGCCTTTACATAATCCTCTTAATGCTTAGTATGTCAGAAAGAAATGTTTCTTTTTTCACAGCGATAGCAACGTTTCCCTCCCCCATTCAGGGAGAAACCTCAAACTAAAGAATAAAATCTCCTGGAACAATAGAAATACAAACAATGCCCAAATAATACGGACTTGTTAAGATGACAATAGAAGTTTGGCTGGTGCAGACCTAACATGCCTTTCATTTTGGTATCTTTTAGTTAGCATTTACATCACAAATTTGAACTCATTGTGTTTGAAACCAGAGAGTTAGTCTGATTTTTATGTCTTAAAGAGGACTGGTAGGTCTGATGACTATCTTAATTATAATTGTTACATTAGCTTATGTGCTGTGCACCAAGGGCTGGGAAGGCATGGGAAGGGAAGGCGAGGGCTGGGAAGGCATGTAACTGTAGACAAATCATAGAATCTTAGAATGCTTTGGGTTAGAAGGGACCTCAAAGATCATCTAGTTCCAACCCCCCTGCCATGGGCAGGGATACCCCAAAGCCCCATCCAACCTGGCCTTGAACACTTCCAGGGATGGGGCTTCCACAGCCTCTCTAGGCAGCCTGTGCCGGGGCCTTCTAGTAAAGAATTTCTTCCTAACATCTAACCCAAGCCTACCCTCTTTCAGCTTGAAGCCATTGCCCCTTGTCCTATCACTGCACTCCCTGGCGAACTCTCCCACTTCCCTGTAGGATTCCTTTAAACATTGGTATGCCACAGTTAGGTCAGCCTGGAGCCTTTTCTTCTCCAGGCTGAACAACCCCAACTCTGTCAGATCTGTCAGCCTGATCTGTCAGAATGCATTCAGAAAAGCATTTGGCTGATCTTTCAAGTCAGTCTGGAATACAGGAGAACAATGTCTCTCACCCAATCCTGTTAGCATGAAAATACTTTAGCGTGTCTCATAGAGCTGCCATTTGCCCTCGATAAGGCCAGGGCTCCATTTCCAGCGTTGCTGGTTGCCATGCTATAAGTTGTTCTTAAGGTTGATTAACAAACTGGCAAAGTCACTTTAAGCTCCATTTGCCCTCACCTCACTAAAGCTGCATGGAGGAAAACCATGAATACTTGGAGCATCCAAGTCCCTTCTTTCTCCAGTGGGACTCCGTGGGGGTAATTTCTTCATGTGACTCCTCTGCCTCTGCTTGCCATCCGGCTCTGTTGCTCTGGGTAGCCCACAAGCATGCCAGCACTTTCAGGAGTGTTTTCTACTTCAGCAGCCCAAGCTACCTTTCAAACGGGGTGCTGGAGTGTAGAGCAAGGAACCCACAGGTTGCACAAAGGGGGCCTTTCTTCCCCCCACGAAACCAGCAGCAAATATAGCAAGGCTCCCTCCCTCTCTTTTCCCACCTGTGTAGCTTGAACTTCACACACCGCAGCCTGAATCTCAGCCTCATCCCTGCTATCCTTGAAGGACTCCAAAGGGTCCAAGGAAAACAAGAGAATGATGGGGGGGAAAATGGGGATTTCCTCTGTCCCAAGCCACGAATTCCTTTTTGGGAGTGAATAGCGAGAACAGCATGGATCATAAGGCACTCAGGTCTCATGTTTCTCCTATGTACTAACACAGGGATACTTAACACTTATCTGCCTCATAGGGCTTGATGAGAATTAATTAATGTTTGCAAATCACTTTGTATCCTCAGAAGGAAAGTGCTGTGGAAGAGCTATAGAAAAAACTGCTAAGTACACAGGATGAATTTCACCCCCGAGTCCAGAGCTACAAGACCCTGAAAATCCTTAAATACCACGTAAGCTCTCGGTGTGAGCGCCCAAGCATATGAAACTTGTGCTTGGCGCTGAGGGGAGTCCCAGCCCAGGTGAAACTGCTGTTCCCAGAGCATCTGGAACTGTGATCCTGGTAGAGAGCAAGAATCTCAGCAGTACCTGACAGGACAAACAGCGTAGGTTAACCGAGTGCTGTGTGGCCATCCGAGGAATTTCAAATCTTTTTCTGCCTTCCTACTTTTGTGAAAGAAATTCCCCTTCCCAGCTGTACCCAGCATGGCTCTCATGAGCACCTCAGAAGTTTTCAGAGCACCTGCTATTCCAAGTCCAGTTCAGGTAACTTCAAATCAATGGAAATTTTCTTTTAGAATGGTGTGTTGCAGAGAGGACTGGTCACTTGATGAGACAAAGAAGCAAACAAGAAAGGTCTCCCATAACAAAATCTGTGTCTGTTTGTGATGCACATTACCAGTAACTGAGCTGGAAGGTCAGAGGTATGTTGGGAGCGCGGTGTTCAGGGTGTTACCTTCACAGATCACTCTATCATTAGCCAGCATCCCCAGGTCAAACTACCAGCTCTGTTCTGACACATTCCCTCTAGAAGTCATCAACAAAGCACTTCACCAAGGACTGAACCAATCACATCAACAAAATGTTTCTATTGCTGTTCATGTTATCTGGAAAATACTAACAAGTCCTTCCTTCCTTCGTGCTAGTTACACTTTTCTCTTCCACTCAGTATTCTTAGATAGGGAATTCTCACCCTGTCAACAGGCATGAAAGGAAACACTTCCTGCAGGAACAAGCTAGACAAGCCCTCACAGGGAAGAATTTCTTCCTAAATCTACCCTTTTTCAGGTGAAAACTGTTGTCCTGTGTCCTTTCACTATAAGCCCTGCTAAAAGTCTTTTGTCTTCCTTATAAGCCCTCTTTAGGTACTGGCAGGCTGCAGTAAGGTCTCCCTGGAACCTTCTCTTCTCCAGGCTGAACAAGCCCAACTCTCTCAGCCTGTCTTCATAGAAGAGGTGCTCCAGCCCCTTGATCATCTTTGTGGTGTCCTTTGGATTTGCTCCAACAACTCCATTTCTTTCTTATACTGGGGGCCCAGAGCTGGATGCAGAACTCCATGGGGGTCTCACTAGAGCAGAGGAGAGGAGCAGCATCAACTCCCATGACCTGTGGCCATGCTACTTTTGATGCAGCCCAAGATGCGATTTGCTTTCTGGGCTGCAGGCACATGCTGCTGGCTCATGTCCAGATTTTCATCCACCAGTACCCCCCGGGTCCCTCTCTGCAGGGCTGACCTCAATCAGTACATCCCCCACCTGTACTGATACTGCAGCTTAGCTCAACCCATGCAAAGGGCCTTGCACATGGTCTTGCTGAACTTCATGTGGTTTGCATGGGCCACCTCTCAAGCCCTCTGGATGTCAGAGTCCTTTTGGGGATCTGCCTTCACCCATGACAAACAAATCCATTTTCCATTTGCATAAGGTGCCGTATGGGAAGATGGAGATTTCTGGCTTTCCCCAGTAACTCATACATAGCTATCTAGTGCCATGGTCAATACAATGGCTCATTTTTTATCTCCTGGGCCTTTCATTTTGCCTTTCTGGTCCCACATTTGGCTCTTCCCGCAGTTCTAGGCATTTTCTTCCTCAACCTTGTCTCCCAGCCTGGGCTGGGACACATATACAGGACAAGGTATTCCTGAGATTACTCATGGGCAGTGCAGCATTGCTTTTAGCAGCTCACGACCTTTCTGCTTTTCTCTCATGCCCACCCCACCTGTGGGACTGGTGCCCACCTTTCCCCATTACTCCTAGCAAGAGAGTTTAGTTCCCTCCTGAGGGAAGAGACAGGGAGTGCAGAGGTCTCCATGCAAAATTTCTGACCAGCTCTTCTTCTCTGCATCACAAGGTGGATGGGAGAGACCAGCGATCTGGGGACCAAAAGCCCTCAGCACTGGTGGCTCAAATACCCCTTGTGAAACAGTGGTGTAGCTGGAGGGGTTATAGCAGCATCTCATGGCCCAGCACCGTTGCCAGACATTGTGCTCCTGATCTGCTTGATGATGAGCATTGCCACTTCATAGCCCCACAGGAGAACCAGCAGGAACTGGTGGTCTCACACCTGCTTGAGGACCTTTTTTAGGCCATTGAGGACACGCTGTCAGCCTTGTAAAAATTCTCTGGAGCTTAAATAGCAAGAGAAGCTGGAAAGGAAGAGAAAAGAAGGTTCTGATTTAAACACAGAAATTGGGATTCACCTCATCTTGTACTGAAGGTCTAAAACAAGCACCCCGAATCACACCCTAGACGTGCTTGTCTCTGTCCACGAAGTGAAGTTAGGTGACAAGCCAGCTCAGAAACAGAGGCACTGTGAATCCCACCCCAGGTTTGCAGCTGCACCTGTGGCTGACAAGACTGCCTGCCAAAACTGGCAGGTCTCTTAGGCCACGCTGATGCAGGATGGTGCTGAGGTCACGTGGGAGGGAGCAGATACACAGGGAAATAGGGATGCAATAAACACATTCATCTGTCTGGATGCCTCCCTGTGCGACCTGTCCTAGGGAACCTGCTTTGGCAGGGGGTTGGACTCGATGATCTCTGGAGGTCCCTTCCAGCCCCTGCGATTCTGTGAATCTGAGTTCTCAGCTGTTAGACTTGGAATGTCCCTTGCCCACTCTCTAAGTCACTGGGCCCAAACCCAAAGAAGCATCTCCTTGAAGACTGAATGTGCACCTTTCTTCTGTTCAGATTACTGAAACACCAAGAAAATACATTTTACAGCTTGACATCACTTTCCCCATACGTTGTCTGGAAGGAGAGCTGGCCTCCTTTAAACAGAAGAAACATTTTCTCCTATAGACAGTGAAAGAGACGAGAGTGGCCATGAGTTCACTTGAGGCTGATACTCTTCTTTATTTAACGGAAATTCAATGGCATTTTTTAATTCCTTATGTTAAAAAGTGGCAATTTTATCCCATCGGCTGCCCGGGGCCACCTAAAGCTCGTGGCCTGCTGGCAGAGCATCAGACCCACAGCAGCTCTGAGGCCTGGCCAGGCAGCACTCCTTGCTGGCACTGGAGGCAACAAGAGTGGTGCTGTACTGAGAGCTTCAGAGGAGCCCGATTAAGGTGTGCTTGTGGTATCATTGGTGGGCCATCTCCTTCCACAGAGGACAACTGGAGAGGGGTGGCAGCCAAGGCAGAGGATCCAGGCAGTGGGAGAGCTGCTCTCTGGGCAGCCCAAGGCTAACCCCTGATTCTCCTGTACGGGGACATTGTTCTCTGCTGACCATGGCAGATGGAGACAACAACCTGTGTAACAAATCAGGGCTGCTCACACACACACACACACACACACACTCTCTCACACTTGCTACTTACAGCAACTCTCTGCCTTCCTGGGCATGTTATTAAGGGAAACCTGAGCTGCAGTGGTATCCACTGACTAGGGCCGTGCTGCAGCAGGCATCCTGCAGAGACCCTCTTCCACACCAAAGCCAAACCGCGCTGAGTGTGGATGAGGGAAACAGATTGGTGGGGAAGACACTACAGGGCAGCCAAAATACCAGCGTGCTTAAATTTGCCGTTACTTCTCCAGCCAGTAGTCCTAACTCCCTACACTTTTCCCATGCTGCACGTAACGCCAGCAGAGGAGAAGGCACTGCAGTGGTCCTAGTGTGGGGTTCAGCCACAGACTACCCTCCTGATGGGCGTGCTGGCAGTGCAGACTGCCAGCTGAGGGAAACTGGTGCATTGTGACTCTCATCCCCTTTTCACTCAGCAAACTGCTAAGCGAGGGTCCCTGGCCAGGCGAGGTACACAAAGACCCGCTGATGGCCCGAATCCTTTTTGGTAACAAGCTGCAGAGACTCATTTCCATATTTCATTTACAGCACTAAAGGTCAGCAGATATATTTTTTTAATTAATTTTTTCTTTTGGTAACATTACTTGAGTCGGGATGGCTTTGTTTGCAGCTCATAAAAGAGCGCTCGTGTTCCTCTCTGAGGGTGTGCTGCCCCAGGCCTCCCCTGCCCAGCCAAAGCTAGAGCAGTTTATCTTTCCAACGAGCATAATCCCACAATACGTCCCCATACAGCCGCAATATTGTTTACACAGGTTAATAAACAGAGTATTCTGTACAGTAATTTATGCTGTAAAGTATGTACATATATCACGGTAGCAGTCACAAATGCTTTAAACTGCCTTATTTATTAGATCGGTTAGCATTTCCCCCCTTGCTCCAGAATACTTTAAATTATTTTCATCTTTTGCATTGGGTATTCTTTCAGTTACTGCATTTTGGCCCAATTATTGCCCACAAAAAATTTAAAAATTTTTAAAAAAAAAGAATAATCGATCTTTAGAGGAAATAGATATCTAACATTTAAGTAGAAATAGCAAACTCACTGCCCGTCCAACTAATAATAGCTCTGGTTATGATTAAAAATAAACATGGTATACTCTTATGTGTGTATCATAGTATATGCCAGAAATCATATTCCATTTGTGATCAATACGAACAAGAAGAGCTTTAGTAACTTCCACCTATTTTCATTCTTCCATTGTGAGACCAAAATAAATAAATAAACAAACTAAATCTGAAACGTTCCCCCGTGAGAGCCCTGGTCTTATTCCTCCCTCAGGCCAAACTCCCACTGGCTGCAGTGGGAGCTTTACCTGAGTAAAAACACAACGCAGGGACGTTCGAAAACCAACCCCATCACATATGAACAGTACTCGTGCTTGGTGGTCCTCTTTAGCAAGGAACCATGGGGTGAACGCACCGCGTGCAGCGCTCCTCTGTCTCACTCCTTCCTTTCTGCCGTACGAGTGAGAAACTGAGATTCCAAACCAGCTGTATTTGTTCTGTTTGCCCAAGCAAAAATGGAGACTTTCCAGGGAATGCTTCCGAGCCGAACGAGGAAAATACAAGACAATGTTGCTTGTGTCTGTTCCCGTGTTGAATTATGTCACACGACTGACCAGGTCCGTGTGTGCAAAGGCAACAAAATGGTTAATGACTCGCTTTGCTGTTTGGAGATCTTGCTATGTCCACAGTTCATACGACACTCATGTAGCACAGTTTCTGGGATGGTGAAAAATCCTACTGTAATGTAACAGAATGAGCCTTAAGGATTTGTAAGAATAAGCACTTTTATATTAAAAAGCAAATATTAATTCATCAGTAAGATTACTTTTTTAATGTGACAATAAACCATGAAATCAACATCCTTCTGTCTCAATTACGCCTCGTCTGTCTCTTTCTTAAACCTCTCTCTGAGGGGAAAAACACTGCCTGGTTTTGTGTTAGGGCTTCCAGCTCCCATCAGAGCCACCTTGTGCTCCTGCCTGAGCCACCTCCCCTGCTCCACACTTCCCTCATGGGTAAGCTCCTTCAAAACCTCTGTGCAAGGAAGGAGGAAAGGCTCGATCAGCGAATCAGAGCTCATTAACATGGCACCAGCTTTAACTAGGGTGACTGACAAAACCTAAGGCAGCTCTCCAGGGACAGGAGAACAGGAGGACTGCTGCTTTTCAGTGAGACACGAGATGAGCTCATAACCTGCCCAAACCTTTTTTTAGATTTAGAAGACAAGACCCTGTACCTTAAGACCACTAACATCAGTAAGTAGTGGGCAGACAGCCATCAGTTCAGCAGTTGTGGAGGCCAGGATTATGGTAAACACACAAGAAGTGCAAGCACCAAGTCACACTCCATCCTGCCTCCCTCTGTCCACACACATCTTTTGCACTATTTCCCAATTCCCCCAGTTTCTTCCCATGTAGGACTGCTGTCTCGCAGAAGTATTCATTCCAGCAAGCGTTTTTTAGTCCAAACCCAAAATGCTACTGTTTTAACATGACCACTCTCCAAGTGGCAGCTTCTTGTGGTTCTCTTCTGTTGATGGACACCTGGGGAGTGTAGGGTTGGATGTTTTCCTACTTCTCGCTGGGGAAATCACATTTTCCCAAGCAGTACCCAACAGCCAGGGCAGGTACTGGCCAAACATCTCAGGGGCAGGCCAGAAAGAATGAGCTTCCCAAAAAATGCTCTGCAAGTCTCTGGTGACTTGCCACCATACAGGAACGTGTGCCCGTAATGGGCTGTAACCACCATGCATTGAAGCACACAAATGGAGAGCTTTTGCTGCTGGGGGCAGGGAATGCATTTCAGCATCAAGCTCTGGCTTTATGACATGCCGTGGTTCACGGTGGGCTGACACAAGACATTGCTGCTCCCCATCGCTGCCAGCAGTCTCCAGTTGAGACAGGAGAGCAGGCGATGGATGGTTTCCTCAGGCACTGCCACCATCAAAGAATGGAGACCGTTTCCCCACACATTGCCTACAGTGTCTGAGGAGCCGACATACCGCATCCTCGAGGGACAGATACACATAGCTGCATTTCCAAGACCATGGAGGCTCAGAGTGAGCCCACTGCTGCCTCCCACACCAGTGCCAGTTCAGTCCTACACACCACACACAGCTCCATCAACTTCTGCTAGGCTGGATCTGCTTGCTCCAGCACCGCCTCTCGCCCTGAATGCCTCAGTGGTTTGCTGGTAATCCTCCAGGATATTCATGCCGAATTTTACTTCTTGACTTGCTCCTTGAAAACCTCCTCTTCTCAGTGTAATTCGAGGTCATGGTGCCATGACCTTGAATTACCATGGCACCATGGAGCTGAAGACCTGGAGGGCCCATTACGATGACCTAGTCTTACTTGCCAAGAAAACACAGGCCATAATGCTTCAGCAAGGGATTCCTTTATCAAAGGCTAATAACTTGATGAAGAGAAGCCTAACCTTTAATTAAGGCACCTGGTCTTGATTTAAAGGCACAAGGCAATGAAGAAGATACTGCAGCTCTTGTGCTGCTATTTGCTAAAAGTTCTGCCCCCGGGCTTCACTTGGAACAGTATCAAAGCTAACTGCAAAGCCAAATGGGGGGCTGAGGGGGAAGAAATCACAAAACTCGAAGATGGGATACATGTACTGAAAGAAAGGGGCAGAAAATACAGGGAAACTTTGCATTTTAGCAGAGACTCTGCTCTTAATTTGAGGAAAGCACATATAGACGGCATCACTTGCTATTCTGAAATAGACTAGGCTGTGATCTTGTTCACTAAACATGCAGGCCCACGGACAAAACGCAAAAGGGAGCACTACACAAGCACAGGCGAAATGCTGACCCCGCTGTGCTCCTTTCACTTCTGCACCAAGCTCACATCCACAATAACACGACTCTTACATTTTCTCTTTAGGAATAGGAAGCAGCAACTTGCATGGATGGTTCTTAAAATGAAGCTCAGGCTCCCCACCTGCCAGGATAGGGACTGTTAGCTTGAAAGCTCCTCTAACATAAAAATTGTACATCAGTGGAGATGTACCATTGTACTGAGGTGTCTCCTAAGACCATTCACGCAACTCCTGACAGGGAGTTTCTACTGGTTTGATTTTCTGTAGTCATTTTTCAAACACCAGCATTACAAGTAGCAGTGCCTGAGCAGGGCAACCAATTCCAAGTCCTTTCTAAAGCGTTGGCAGGGCCACAGACAAGCTCTTCCACCCAGGCAGAGCTAGGCAAAGCACGTTCCTGCAGACGTTCCTCGGGGTTCTCCGCAAACCTTTTAGGAAAGGAGTGAGCCAAGAGGTCATAGTTCCAGTACTTTTTATTCTTCCACAGGTCAATACAGCAGGTTATTTGTTATAACCTGGAAGCGAGCCTTTCTGTGCATAAAAAGGCCCTCTCTCATGAAGAGTCCCTACCACGAGCTGCATGCTGTGGCCAACGCGCAACCGCCCTGACTGAAGCTGTGCAGCCCTGAGTGCAAGACTTGAAAGGACAGAATGGGAGAAAAACAGGGAGAATTTGACTTTGAGCCTTAACAGACAGGGAAAGTTCCAGGGATCTGCTCCCAAGACAGGCTCCCCAGTCCCAGCACCAGCCACAGGGCACCCTCTGCCCGGGGCCTGGGACGTGTACAGCCTCAGCCTGTGTGCTTACGTCTGTCCGTGCACACCCCGTACAGGCAGCAGTCAGGAAAAAGAACTCACTAGGCTAAATGTTCCTCCAACGTGATCAACGGAGTAGTTATTACTGGCAGCCTGAACTCACTGATAAGCTGAAAAGAGAGGAAGTTAAGAGTAATAAAAGTTCTTTAAACCTCAAGGACACAAAACAATAAGACAAGGCATCATCAACAGATTATGGCAAGTGGCTGCAACATGGCCGATCTGGACACAGTGGATTGTTTTTATAACTCTCTTCATGATGCTCCATGGGGTAAAAGGTTCAGAAAGGTTTAGATGGAGCAGACATAATTTGTTCTTGCTTCATCAAAACAGAAATTTTGACTGGGGAGTGGGATTTAAGGATCTCAGCTTAGGTCCTGTGACCCAGCTTGAGCTAATAGCTTCTAATCAAAACAAAATACAGTACCCTCTGCTGTGTATTACATTGTTTGAGCCAAAACACAGCAAGAGTGGGGCATTGAGGCTTAAACTCTATGATTGAGGTGTACACAAAAAAATTATTTCGTCTTGTCTTACTGCTTTAGGCCAGCCTCACAAAACTCATCATCATCAAGGCCAAGCCACAAGAAGAGGATAAAGCTATATTGTCAATCTCCAAGTATAAGATAGGGGTAAATCGATACCCATTTCACATGCTTTATCATAAAGCTCCTGTGAAAGCATGACTAGGTGCTTTGGGAAGATGGAAGGTGGTTGGAACCCTGAGAGCAATCCAAAATTAGTTTCTGACTATACCTGAAAATGTTACACTAAAGAAGTCACAGAAGTGACCCAGCTGGGTTTGCTTCTTCAGCTCAGCTATCTTATTCGCCATTCCCTTTGCCATACCACTTCCAATTTAAAATGTGCATCAGGCACAACTGGCTCATAATGAAGAGAAGAGACAACACTTGTATTACAAAGCATTTAATAAAGTAATAAAAAGACCATCTTCCTAACTCTGTGTAGTGTTGCAAATGGCTCACCATCCTGCTTACCCTCCCTTAGATTAACCAGACAGACCCTAACACCTCTACTGGAGGTCACTGTCTAATCCTACATGAATTATTTCTGACTTTCCAAGGAGCGATCCACAGGAGCCAGAAAACGGGGTGCCTCACCATCAGAGCATTTAGTACCTGCAGGCAAACACGTGTATGATGCAGCTGTGGCTCTCTTGGCGTGGAAGACACGCACTGGCTGTGCTGGTGACGCCGCTCCACCTATCAACCTGGGCTGAGTGAAGTGGAAGGGATACACCTCCTGATGAGTGTCGAGAGGAGCTCCACCTTCATCGTGTGGCACATTGTGCTTCCACATCTGGGCGCGTCTCATGGGTGTACCGTGGGATTCCGGATGACCCTGCATCTTGGAGGTATGAGCAGAAAACTGGCCTCTAAGGATGATCTGCGTGTCTGCAAAGTGGTAATAATTAGAAGTCTTGTAGATCAGCATGGTAAGGCTCTTACTGTGGAGACCGCATGGGCAGCGTGGGCAAAGCTTGTCAAAGCGACTAATGCATGAAAAGGAAGCCACAAATAGCCTGAGGATGGCATAAAAGCAGACAGATAGCAAAAAGAAGCACTAAAACAGCCTTTTTAAAATAAGGGTAAGACCTTTCTTCTTGACTTGGTAGAAAAAAGGATTTAGGAAGGTGAGATCAGGTCAGGTTGCTGGCTAATGCAGACCTCCTGGGTAGCGAGGGATCTGCCAAATGAAGTGAGGCAGCGTGGATGCTAGAGATGCCAGAGAGAAGCTGGTTCCAGTCATTAAGGTGATGAGCTCAGCACCAAGAGCTGAAAAAAAACATTACAGACGGCTCAGCAAAGACATCTGCTCAGGGTACAGCTGCAATCCAAACAGCTAGCAAGATGCTTGGCAGCTCAGTGAATGTGGTGGTGAATAATGCAGGAAATATTCTCCCTTTACACCAACCGGTGCTGAACCCTCCTCTGGCATACCGTCCAGTCCCATCCCCAAGCTGTAAGAGATCCTGCAGAAACAAGTGGAGGTCAGAGAGTAGGAATGACAATAAGCAAGCGGGGAGTAAAAGCAGAGGCAGGGGGAAGAGGTTGAAAGGAATGAGATTTGTTTACCTGGGAGAGAAGGCAGGTGAGAAGGGACACAGTAAGATTAAATACCAAATACTCTAGAGAAGAAGGGTCCGATGCCTCTCTTTACCTTGCTGCATAAGACAAGAATAAAGGAGCAGTCAATGAAACGAAGAGCTCATGTATTCAAAGCTGATCAAACGAAATTCTCTGTCACATAACGTGTAATTGGACAGTGGAAGATAGCTCCACGGGAAGCACTGAGGTCAAGAACTGTGCAGGATTCAAAAGAGGACTGGATGGCTACAGAGATCACAGGAATACCTAGTCAGAACTATTATGCTAAACTTTGGAAGAAGTAAAAGGACAGGATTGCAGGGTTTAAGCCAGTACCTGACTATGGGCAAATTAAAACTAGTGTCATGGTTTATCCCAGCCAGCAGCTAAAGCAACCACACAGCCATTCAATCGCTCCTCCCCACCCCCGGGGGGGTGGGGGAAGAGAATCAAAAAGGGAAAAAATAAAGTAAAACTCATGGGTTGAGATAAAGACAGCTTGATAGGGCAGAAAAGGAAGAGAATAACAATGGTAATAGTAATAAAATAATTAAAAGAAGTAAAAGAATATACAAGGCAAGTGATGCACAGCACATATGCTCACCACCTGAAGCTGATACTCAGGTAGTTCTCCAGCCAACTGTCTCCCGTTCCACCCCTCAGTCACATACAGAACATGACACCGTATGGTATGCAATATCCCTCTGGCCAGTTTGGGTCAGCTGTCCTGGCTGTGTGTCCCCCCCAGCTTCTTGGGTGCCCCCCTGTCTTCTCATTGGCAGGGCAGTATGAGAAGCCAAAAAGCCCCTAACTGCTTGGTGACAACTAAAACCATCAGTGTGTTATCAATGTTATTCTCACCCTAAATCCTAAACACAGCACTCTACTGGTTACTAGAAAGGAAATAAACTCTATCTCAGCTGAAACCAGGACAATCAGGTTTCTATAGGGGTAGATTATCCCATGTCTTTCTCTGAGGTCCTTCTACCTTCTTTGCAAGCAGTTGATGCCGGTCCCCTTAAGGCCAGATCATCGGTCTACATGAACTACACAATTTCTGTTTTCCCACTTCTACATCAGCTTCAGAGGCACTGAAAAGCTTTGTCTAGCCCCAAAAATGTCAGGAAATTCAAACCTGAATCTTTCCACTGGTGATACAGCTATGGTACCCCCCGTAGTAAATCAGCACTAGGCATTTTCATCAGGACACAATTTTCTCTAACATAGGGTGGCTGGACTCTGGACCTGCAGCCATGTAGACATGGACTGAGAGAGTTCTCTACCTTCCTTGCCTCACCCCAGCATAGAGTTCAGTCTTGCCTGCTCCTTCTCACTGCCTTGCATTCCCTTCTACAGAGTGGGCAAAACTTGATCACGACCTAAGCATAACCCACAGCAAGTAGCTCTCTGTTAGGAGGCCTGTGCATGTGAACCTCCTCTTTCCCAATGATATGCCCCTAGGAGATAACCTTTTCTAACAGAAGAGGCATACTGTCTTCTCTGGCCATGGCACTAAAGGAAAGAAGCCCAGGCTTTCTGTCAAGGTCCACACAGTTCATCCATAGGCTGAAAGCCATATTTGCCAGCTCTGGGACCTCAGCACTAGGCAGGAGAGACGGGCTCCATCCAGCTCAGTCCAGCTGCAGTGGCAGCAGTTCTATGTCTGCACTTCACCCATCACTCTGATGCCTGTGCAACCAAGCCCAAGTTTTCTACACTGTGCTGGTAGCATTAGGTGCCTGAATCTTATTTAGCTGCAGTTTAAACACTTACATCCCATTTTGCAAGATTCCAGTTTTCCACCTTCTGCCCCAGCCTTGCAACCTACTTGCTGACTCAGCTTGCTACCATTCCATCTTCCCCTCAGCAGCAGCAGCCCAGCAGCTTTTCTCTGCCTTAGCTAGCTAAACCTGAAGCTAACTTACTTTTACACAGCACAATCCTGAGTAGGATCAAGAGGACAAGGCAACATTTACCTTCCCCTCTTCTCCTTTTTGAATGTGCAGTGGGGGAACCCACCTTCATTACAGCTTGTGTGCAAAGGCTGATTCTCTATTAGCAGGCAGATACAGTTTAGGAACACACAAAACGAATTAAAACAAAAACAAGCCCTGCAATACCGGGGAGGGCTTCTTTCCCTAAACCATTTTGCTGGTTTTATCTAGGCCTTTACTCTCCTGTTCCACAGGACATCTCTGGGTACTGTACCTGGTTGTCACTCACTCAGCTGAGATAGGTGTTCCTGAAGCTGTATGCATGCTTAGCTAACTCAGTGGAGTCAGAAGGTAACCGTGGGGTTTCTTGCGTGCAGCAGTTGGGGAAGTCTCTGTTCTCTGCTCAGATTCCCTAATTGTTATCACTTCACAGCACCACGGATGTTGTCTGGCAACTGTACTGATCATTAGTATAATTTTTAAATCTCTTTAAGGACTCTTTGACCCCTCAGAATGAGCCTCTTTGCCTCGGAACTGAAATCATCGCAACCATTAGAGTTTAGTTGCGTTATAATGCACCTTCCTCCCAACATAACCTTCCTGAGAGAGTGACCCATGCTCTGTGCAGTATTCTGGAGAGGCCTAATAACCATCTTCCACAGGACTGTATTGCCACTTTCGAGGTGCATTATAGCTCACTGTTCCATCGGCCCAGAGTCTTGTTTGCCTTTTTTATTGCAGCTGTGCACTGAAGTGATGGTTTCTATGATTTTTTTACCCACAGTAACCCCTTTCTCTCTTTGATCAGGGTGCTGGATGTAAGACCCATTCCCTACATTTGCTCTTTGTTCCCAGACTAATTACTTTTCATTTTCTATACCAAGCAGCATTTGCCATCTGCTGGCTCATCAACTAAATGATCCAAATCCCTTTTGAATCCGCTTGCATTGTTCCTTACCACTTCTCTGTGCTTCCAGTTTTGCCATCCAACCAGCAGAGGTTTCTCACACCCAGAGCTCAGCTGAGGCACAGGAGCAGAGGCATGGGAACCCACAGGACCTTCTCACACCTCCGGGTGAGCATCCTGTCTGGATTTGCCACTTGTTGTACTCACACAGAAAAGAAGCATTAGCTTTGGCAGAAATTAGGCTCTCATAAAGGATGGTTTTAAGCCCATGTCCATGGGGACAGAGCAAGGTAGTGTCTTACACCAGGGATCCCAGAGTTTGGAGATGGGCTGCTGCAGGCTTCAGAGACCCCATTTGGTGTGTCCACATCAAAATACAGCAAGTGCTCCACTCCCCACCTCATAGCTCTCTCTACCAGTACTGGAAGTAGAGGAACACGTCACATCTCCTCCTCACTTCGTGTCCTCTATATGTATGTGTATGTGTGTGTGTGTGTGCGCACACGTGTGCACATGGGGAAAGGAAAAAAAGGAAAGAGGCACATGGAAACAAAATGAGACTTTGCCTATGTAGACACCAGAGCTGCTACAGTCCCATAGGTAAAAATATACATTTCCTCTTCACGCAACAGAGCAATTTCTGAAAACCCAGCACAAAGAACTTGTTCAGAATCCCCTCAGGAAACGCCCCATGTGTGGAAGGCCAGATGTGTGAGGAAGAAGCAGGAGTCAGCTGGGGACACACAATCTTTGCCCAGCTCCGCGCACCAGAATAGCATGGGCTAAGCGCTGATGCTTTTAAAATCGGGTTTACGAGCAAGCCTTATGCTGTGCTGATGCATGTGCCACATGGCATTCTCTTGGAAACTCTTTTCTGTCACAGCAACAGCCAGCCTGACATGCTGGCCTATTGCCTTCGCCTTATTTTGTTTGTCACTTAAGGAAAAAATTGTATCGGATTACCCAGAGTGAGCAATCTTTTGGATGATCTTTTCCGGTCTTCCCTTAAGAGCCCTGCAATGCACTTGAGCCGTCATCAGTTGCCTAGCCAAGATACACTCAGGTAAGAGAAGAACTAGACAACCTGTGCACTTTCTTGCAAACTTTCCAATAATTTATTTATGTGGAAAATGACCACAGAGTGGTCAGTTCGGAAAGCTAGGGTTTTGCAGCTCTTTTATGGTCCACATGTAAAAAGAGCCATTTTTCCTTTCAAGTGCTTTGCCTTTTCTGAACGGCAAGTTCAGATGGACTGGGCCTGATTTCAAACAGCATTTGCTGTCCTCATCTATAGTGTTTTCACATGGTGGTCTGAGTGAGAACAAAACGCGGATAAACCTTTAATAAGCTACAAACATCAGAGGAAGCAACTCGTGCTACCATGTTCTCGGGCAGGAAACCAGCATACCCAACTAACTTGCCCTTGCCTGTGACTGTGATTGGAGGCACTACACCTGATCTCAAACTTGCCATACACTTAAAATCAGCTAGAGTTCTAGGTGCTCAGCATAGCTGTAAAACAACTTTTACCTCTGTTTGAGAATGGAAAGAAAAAAAAAATCGGCATTTGCTCCATACTACACTCATGTCTTCTATTCTGCTAGGACAGAATAGTAGGCAAAATGAGGATTGCTAACTCATGGCAGTGTCCTGTTACTCTTTATTAATATGTAAGGCAGAAGAATTCATCACAGGCATGAGTAGGATTTTTTCATAGTCCTTCTCTTTGTCTCAGGTATCAACGAAGAGAATGAAGCCACAAGCCAAATTTCACTTCGGTTTCATGGCCAAAGAGTTTGCATTCCAGGAGAAGAGTGACAGCCAAAATTCAGCCTTTTTTAACAATATAACTCCTGTGATCTGGTTTACACCTGTACTTGTACACTGTAGCTGTATGATTTGTGCAGTGCACAGCCTCTGGAATGCAGGAGGGCAGCATGAGCACATGTGCGTAACAGTACTGGATTCACTGGAACTGTTGAAAACCTCCTCTACCATAATATTTAGACACAGCCTGGCACCTCAAACTTGCTTTCCTTTCTGGCAAACGCACATCAAGTGAAAGTAAGATGGGAATCTTGTAAAAAGGGAATTCCAACGTTCCCTCAATGAAACTATGATTCTCCCAATATCGTCATTCAAAGCAGTTGCAATTCTCTGCAAGAGGAAGCAGATACAGCAACATCTCCATCACAGAGGCCTGTGCCTACGCGCAAAAAACCAATCCTGCATTGATCAGTCTCTTCCTCTGGCTCACATCCTCCAGACCTTTTCCTACCTCTGGCTTCACCACTAGCTTTTTTCTTGCCTACTACTTTCTACAACTAGCTCAGTTGTAAAAGTCATGCCACGTCATCCTGCTGACAAGCTCTTCTCTTTTCCCCATGTTACCATCCACATTCTCTGTGTTTATCCCTTCCTCAAGTGTTGCGGCAGTTCTCTCCCTGGAACTCCAGAGAGCCCGAGCAGACCAGACCAACTCAGGGGGATTGGCAGACCCCTTCTGTCAGGGGGCTTCCCAGTAACAGCCTAGAACAGCCAAAGGATACAGTGCTCCCTTTAATGCATCCTCGATGCACTGAGACTTGCAGGATTCACAGGGGTGCCTGGACCTGAGTTTGAAGACATTGCCTTATTTACCAAGTCTTTCTCATTTCAGACTCTTTAATTTCACCCACAGCACATTTCCCAGGCACCCGTGCTCGGATTTGCCACAAAGACATTTGTTTTGCCTTATCCAGTTCTTTCTTTTCTCCCTGCCCCTTCCTTTCCCTGTATCTTTTGCAAATAAAACAGAGACGGGTTCCAATCCTGTAGGCCATTACCTAACCTCATCTAAGAAGACGAGATGAATATGAAAGCCTGACTTTTATGAGTAAGACTCATCTTAGTATCAAACATTCCAGAGCATAGACCCTTACATATGAACTACTCACCTTAGGGTCTCTTTATAGCCAGAGAAGGCAGGTACACTGAAGGCTAGCTCAGCTGTAGGTAACTAAATTAGGATAAATCAGTTCGGTCCTTCATTTCTGGTTGGAACTGCATCTTCTGTGTCAGCATTCACTAAACCCACTGCATCCACTTCACTGGTGTCAATGGCATTTTTCAAACACCTGCATTCTCAGAGACATTGCAAAACATATAACGCAAAAATATGCCAGAGCACAGCTCTATCTTCCAAATTACCTCAGGATCCTTCCAACTGTTAACTGGGAGTTGCAATAGAATCTCCGCAACTTGTTTTTCTGGCTATAGCACTCACCATTATTCAGGTACCTCAAAGCCTGAGAGACAGAACAAATCTATCAGCTCATTCCCACCACTGAAAAGCCGAGCTCTTCTGTGGCTGTACAGAGAAAGAAGCCCAGCAATTATGCCTCACCGTCTGTGCAGAGAGGAGAGAATATGTAAGCCTGTTTGAACACTGCCAGTGGCACCCATTAAATGCCTGATCACAATGCAAAAAAACCCCCAAAAATCTGCTCCCCCCCTCAAAAAAAAAAAAACAAACCAGAAAATTTGGCAGTGCTGAAGTAAAACATATGGATTGCCACGTAACTGAGATCTCAAACAATTCTGAGGAGAAGGCAAACACTAGCTCCAAGTAGAGAAAGGGAAAAAAAAAAAAAAAAAAGGAATTGCGGATATGTGACCTTGTAACAGAAAAAACCCTTCCCTGCCTTAACACAAATACAGACTGCCTGGAGTTCACAGCAGAGAACTAACATTTCAGAGAGTGAGAACCCTCTTCCCATGCCACCTGCAAGCAAGCCAACAAAGGCCTGCAAAGTCCCACAGCCATCAGGGACTCACTGCATCTGCTCGGTTGCTGCAGAGAGAGATGCACATTTCTGAACACAGAGAAGCTGGGGAGTTAGGTGAGAGACAGGGCTTTACTACAGTGATCAAATATGCCTGCCCCGTGTTTTGTTGCTTGTTTGGGTTTTATCCCAGTTACCTAACAGGGACTTTGTTGTTCTGAATAGACCCTCCCATGTTGTAGCAAGCACCTGCATCTGGCAAAACTCCAGAAGAACACTGGCTTCCAACATCGCTCGAAGCTCAGTTGGAAATGCTGAAGAAACTGCAATAAGAAACACAGGGACTGAAATCAAGGACTCCATCCCAACTTCTCTTTGAAGTAGAGATGCAGAACTTCTAATCAATAAGCGAGTATTAGCCTAGGAAGACTGAGAAAAGGAAAGGTCAAGAGCGTAAAGGCACCCATTATATTACATCTACATATAGACAGTATATCATTATCTAACAATATCTTTGAGTACTGAGTCATGGTTTCAGACTCATTGAAAACGGGGCTGCAGGTGGCAATCCACTCATGTATATTTGCTCTTCGCAAAACCAATTTCACATCGAGGGAGCTGCTGAAACGGAGATGCCAGGGCACTATCAGGGTGAAGTAGAAATCTTTGCAGATGTGCAATTTTCATCTAAAATAAGTTCCTCCTCGGCTGCTTCAGCACAAAATTAGCCAAAATAAAACTTATTTTTATGTAGTCTTCCCAGCTCCAAGGGC
Organism: Zapornia atra; assembly: GCA_013400835.1. Taxonomy (NCBI): domain Eukaryota; kingdom Metazoa; phylum Chordata; class Aves; order Gruiformes; family Rallidae; genus Zapornia; species Zapornia atra. The sequence goes on from VZTU01019135.1 coordinate 58,494, forward strand.
AGATGCAGCCCTGACGTATGCCTGGGGGGGAGGACTCCCCACCAGTCAGCTGTGACCACGGAATCTGCACCAATAAGGAGTGTTGCACCTACTGAAGGTGATGAGCAAGGGGTGTCGGGGGTAGGGGAGGCGAGGACTGAGGGATATTTCGAGCCTTCAGTAAATCCACACTTTCTGCAAAATAGACCTGATGGTCCATTCTGGCCACTTCCTCACCCCTCCAAAATGACTACTGGGGCGTAAAGTAGGTTGGTAAAATGAAGCCATAAAACAGGCTGATGTGCCAGCACTTTTGCTCTTCTTGGCTGGGCAGGCTGAAGACATGGGAGAAGTTTTCATTGGTGACACCTCTCCCTTCAACCACTGGTCCTGCAGGCTGCAGCGGCAACGTAACAGCCATATTGCTCCATCATTAGCAAAATGCCTGGAGCTAACTCTTGGCTGATTCTTTTCAACAGCCTTTCCAAGTTTGTCTGGTTTTCGCAACTGTTTTGCTTCCTACCATTTATTTATTTTTTACCCAGATCTTTGCTCTTGAGAAGTGCCTTCTGTGCAAAGAGCCCCACAGCCATTTCCCCCAGTGCCAGGCCCAAACACAGGCTGCTGCTCTCTCCCAGTTTTGATCTTACGCTGTTTTATTCTTTCTGAACTGTTCTTAGCAACATGCTCAGAAAAGGGGGAAAAAGGAAAAGATTTAAAAAGTTTGTTTGCAAATGCAGATTATCCTGCAGAGGTTGTTTTTTGGTTGGTTTTAGGTTGGTTTTTTTTTTTCCTTTTTCTGTGATGTTTTAAAATCATGCAAGGGAGACGGGGATTTCTATCCCTGGCTGGGAATCTTATTTCAGCTTCTTTCACTCTTGAAAGAGCAGGAACAGCTCTGCTTAGCAGAAACTAATTAATTCCGGTTGCAATAAAACATATATTCTGCCTAAAAAATAGCTGACTGCATTGTGTTTTAGGAGCTAATGAGAATTCGCATCACAGTCACAAAGCCTGTGCGCGCAGCGGCGGGCCTTATGTAACTCAGGACTGCCCGAAGCAGATGCTGCAGATGAAGCTTTACAATAGCAGTTTCACTGGTTACCACGAAACAATAGTGCTTGGTCGGGGAAATACTGCAATAATCCCGCAGCTCCTGCTTGTCAATATTTAGGGCATCACTACAGCAGGCTGTGGTACCACAGCAATTGCGGGAGACGTGAAAGTGCCCCTCTGTCGTTCGTTATCACCTCTGCCCCGCGAGGGAAACTGCGGATGAGCACGTACTCGCCGTTTCCCCCGGCTGGTTAACCACCGGCTTTCCCTGGGGCTGCGTAACCGTAACCCCGCAGGACCGCTAAAGGACATCATACCGGCGGGGACGGCAGCGCCTTG